>JAJPUD010004756.1:98682-183886 GCA_023553655.1 Myrmecobius fasciatus | reverse complement strand
TTTTTTTTTTAGACAGCGTGGCTATCTCTTTAAGGTAGGGAAAAAAAAACGGCGGCTGAAAAAGCTTTGCCCTGGGGCACTTCGGCGAGTTGACTTAAGGTGCTGGGCCGGTGGGGGATAGGACTAAGTCCGAATTACTCCTTAAACAAGGCAAGTCTGCCAGAACACCTGCCCCCAATCAGGGCAGAGTGTCCCGGGTGCCTCAGATAAACTCCAGGTGTTTGGAATTTGGAGTTTGGAGTTTGGAATTTCTGCCAGGATGAGATGAGCTGAGTCCCACCCTCACTTCCGGCTTACACAGGAGTCGTGTATTTATCTCTCTGTCCGAGTCTGACTAACCTGATATGAAGTTATCCAGAGAGCAGTGTCCAAATATTTCTGAGTTCGTTGACTTGAAGATCAGTTCAGAGGCTTATTTTATTGTTGATTTGAGAGAAGATCGGAGGAGAGGCAGAAAGTCACCTTTTCACTCCGCCATCTTGGCTCCGCTCCCCATTCCAAATTACTTTCCTGAATAATTGGACCAAATCAGAGATCCACAAATGGTACATTAGTTTGCCCTGAGGGTTTTTTGTTTGATTGTTTAAATGTTAAATAATCATTCAAGTAAAATTTCAGTTTAGACTCTCAAATTTCATGAAGATTAGTACCCTGATGGCAAAGAATCAATATTAATGAAGTTGTAAATAAATGTCTTAATTACTATATAGGACAAGAAAATTAAAAGAACCCCTGATAAATCTTGACTTTCTTGATAATGTACTCTCTTCTCTTTTTTGTTCTTTAGCCAACCCCAGAAAACTTGGACAAGCCATCTACTTATTGATTTCCAATCTTTTAAGTACTTCCAATGACCCAAGATTTCATTTATGGGGGGGGCACTATATAGTGTAGTGGGCAAATTTAAATTGATGCCGTTAAAATTTGGAGTCAAGAAAAACCTGAATTTAAGTTCTATTTCAAATACTTCATACATATATGACTGAGCAAGTCTTGTCCAAATTAGTGTTCCTCTTTATAAAATGGGATTAATAGCACTTACCTCAGAGAGTTGAAGTGAGACTAAAAATAAATAAAATATTTAAAGCACTTTGAAATACTCAATGTGTGGGGCAGCTAGATGGTTAGTTGGATAGAGCACCAGCTCTGAAGTCAGGAGGACCTGGGTTCAAATCTGGTCTCAAACACTTAACACTTCCTAACTGTGTGACCCTGGGTAAGTCACTTAACCCCAATTGCCTCAAGGAAAAAAACAACAAAAAAACCCCTAAATGTGCTATATAAATGCTAGCTATTATTATTATTATTCCATTGAACACATATATATATATATGTATACACACACACACATAAAATACCTTTACATCTAAGTGAGTGGTTTCATAGATAATCCTTTACATGTTGACCAAGACCCTGATGAGAAGCCTCTCCAAACTTAGCTAAATTAGATCTGTAGATTGCTGGACTTTTAAACAATCTTTCAGAACCCAGGATCACATCCAGACCATGATAAAACCCAGGAGGATGAGCTGAGTTGAGGGAATTCTAGTCTCAATTTTTGTTAGATGAAGATGAAAATAATTCCTTTAGTACAACCGTCCTCCTTCTCCTGCATATTTAAGTATTGTACCCAAAAGTTTAATGATCCCGTTCTATATAACCAGTTCTAAGACTTTGGCAGTAACCGTAATAAGCTGGGATCACATTATTGTAGTTAAATAGTTTGCCAAACATTTCACATGTGAGGTAAGGGTAAGAAGGAGGGAATAAACATTTGTGTAATAAGTAGATTCTGTTATTTGATCTTTTTGATAGATGCTATTATCCCAATTATCCCAAGCTAAGAAAAGGTAAGACACTTTTCCAGAATCACACATTTTTTTCCCATTAATCTCCTTGAACTATTAAGCTAGCAGTGGATCTCTTAATCAAAGTATGTGAACATTTTTGTGACTTTTTTTAAACATCTCCCCTACTTTTTCCCTAATAGATTCTCTATCCCTGTTAACTCTTTTACTTTAGTTCTAGTCCTTAACTTGCCTTGCTATAACTTAACTTTCCCCTTCTCATGGATTCTTCACTTATCTTCTCTCCCCACTTTACTCCTCTCTCTTTATCCCATTCCCATTAATCTATACATTTTATTGAGGTAAATAGAATTTTAGAAAAGTTAGGTATGATAGACTTTTGTAGAAAATTGAATGGAGACATAAAGGAATATACTTTTTTCTCAGTGGTACATGGAACCTATACAAAAATTGCCATATATTAGGACATAAAAACCTCAAAATCAAATGCAGAAAGGCAGAAATAGTAAATGTATCTTTTTCAGATTATGATGCAATAAAAATTACATGTAATAAAGGGCCAGAGAAAATAGACCAAAAATTAATTGGAAACTAAATAGTCTAATCCTAAAGAATGAGTGGGTGAAATAACAAATCATAGATACAATTAATAAATTCACCCAGGAGAATGACAATAATGAGACAAATAAATCCCAAAATTTATGGGATCTAACCAAAGCAGTTTTATGGGAAAGTTTTATATCTCTAGATGCTTACTTGCATAAAAAAGAGAAAAAAGATCAATGAATTGGGTATGCAATTAAAAAAAACTTGGAAAAAAAAAGAAACCCTCCCAATTGAATACCAAATTTGAAATTGTGAAAATAAAAAGGGAGATTAATAAAATTGAAAGTAAAAAAGCTATTGAACTAATAAATAAAACCAAGAGTTGGTTTTATGAAAAAAAAACCACAACAAAATAGATAAATCCTCAGTTAATTTGATTAGAAAAAGGAAAGAAGAAAATCAAATTGTTAGTATCAAAAATGAAAAGAATGAACTTTCCACCAATGAAGAGGAATTAGAACAATAATTAGGAGCTATTTTGCCCAACTATATGACAATAAATCTATTAATCTAAGTGAAATGAATGAATACTTACAAAAATATAGATTGGTTCTTACTTTGTAGCTTATTCTTGTAGCATAATTACTATCTTTATCTTTTCCTAGATGATTTTGTGTTTTATACTCAACTCATACTAAGTTCTTCCCCAATCTTTCTTTTGGACTACCCAATTACTAATGTTAATCTTAGTTAAACACAGGGGTTGCATTTCCACATATAAAAAATAAACAGTTTGTTCTTATTGAGTGTCTTAAAACTAGTCTTTGATGTTGTCTCATATATTAAATTTTCTATTGAGTTCAGGTTCATTCAAGACAAAATCCTGAAAATCTGAGGGTTCGTTGAATGTCCTTTTTTCATTCATTATTATAGATAATTGTCCTGGATGTAATATTTTTGACTGTAGATCTAGTTCTTTTGATTGTCAATATATAATATTCCAGGACCTAAAGGTCTTTTATTGTAGATGCTGATAAATCTTGTACAAGTCTAATTGTAGCTCCAGCATATTTGAATTGGTTTCTTTCTTTTTGTTATGTTTGTTTCTTACAAAATTTTTTCTTTCATTTGGGAGTTTTGAAATTTAACAATGATAGTTCCTTATGTTTTCCATGTAGTATCTCTTTGAAGTTGTGAGGAATAGATTTTTCTATTTCTACTTTCCTCTCTTGTTCTATCATTCCAGAACATTTTCTTGGATTATTTCTTGTGTTATTGTATCAAAATTCTCTTTATTATTATTATTATAATTGTAGCTTTCAGGCTAATTATTCTTATTTTTTCTCTTCTTGGTATGTTCTTCAGATCTGTTTTTTCTTACATGTTTCACATTCTCTTCTGTTTTCATTCTTTATATTTTGTTTTGCTATTTCTTGGTCTCTTATAGCTTCATTGTTTTCCCCTTGCCCAATCCTAATTTTCAAAGAATCATTTTCTTTTCTTTTTTCTTTGCAAAATGTATGTATGGGTAATTCTTCAATTCTTCAACATTAACCCTTACAAAGCTTTCTGTTACAAATTTTCCACCCCTACTCCCCACCCCTCCCCTAGATGGCAGGATATGCATTACATGTTAATTATGTTAAAATACTTGACAAATCAAATATATGTATACATATTTCCACACTTATCATTGTTGTGCAAGAAAAATCATACCTACAAGAAAGAAAAATCAGATAAAGGAAACACAATGCAAGCAAACATCAATCGAGAGCATGAAAATGTTATGTTGTGGTCAACATTTCACATCCCTCTCTCTGGGTGTATATGGCTTTCTACAGTGAACAATTGGAAGTGATTTGAAACATTTCATTGTTGAAGAAAGCCATGTCCATCAGAATTGATCATCAAATAGTCTTGTTGTTGCCGTGAATAATGATCTCCTGGTTCTGCTCATTTCACTCAGCATCAGTTCATGCAAGTCTCTCCAGGCCTCTCTGAAATCGTCTTGCTGGTCGTTTCTTATAGAACAATAATATTCCATAATATTCATATACCACAATTTATTCAGCCATTCTCCAATTGATGGGCATCCCTTCAGTTTCCAAGTTCTAGCCACTACAAAAAGGGCTGCCACAAACATTCTTGCACATATAGGGCCCTTTCCTTCTTTTATGATTTCTTTGGGATATAAGCCCAATAGAAACACTGCTGGGTCAAAGGGTATGCACAGTTTGATAACTTTTTGAGCATAGTTTCAAATTGCACTCCAGAATGGCTGGATCCATTCACAGATCCACCAACAATGCATCAGTGTCCCAGCCTTCCCACATCCTCTCCAACATTTGTCATTATCTTTTCCTGTCATATTAGCCAATCTGACAGGTGTGTAGTGGTACCTCAGAGTTGTCTTAATTTGCATTTCTCTGATCAATAGTGATTTGGAGCACCTTTTCATATGACTACAAATAGTTTTAATTTCTTCATCTGAAAATTGTCTGTTCATGTCCTTTGACCATTTATCGATTGGAGAATGGCTTGAAAGAATCATTTCTTCTTTGAGACTCTGGATCTCCTTTTCTATGTGGTTGACTCCATGTTCATAATCAGGTGTTTCTTGGATGATTCTTTTCCCCCTCTCAATCTAACTCATTTGATTTTTTTATTAAAGCTTTTTATTTGTATAGCATATGTATGGGTAGTTCCTCAGCATTGATCTTTACAAAGCTTTCCATTACAAGTTTTACCCCCAGTCCCCTCCCCTCCCCTAGATGGCAGGAAGTCCACTACATGTTATTAATATTAAAATACTTGACAAGTTGTGCATGAAAAATCCTATCTACAAGAAAAATAGAAAATCAGAGAAAGGAAACACAATGCAAGCAAACATCAATAGAGAGCATGAAAATGTTATGTTGTGGTCCACATTTCATATACCTCTCTCTGGGTGTATATGGTTTACTTCGCTGAACAATTGTAACTGGTTTGGGACAATTCTTTGTTGGAGACAGCCATGTCCGTCAGAATTGATCATCATGTAATATTGTTGTTGCTGTGTATAATAATCTCCTGGTTCTGCTCATTTCACTCAGCATCAGTTCATGCAAGTCTCTCCAGGCCTCTCTGAAATCGTCTTGCTGGTTGTTTCTTACAGAACAATAATATTCCATAACATTCATATACCATAATTTATTCAGCCATTCTCCAATTGATGGGTATCCCTTCAGTTTCCAGTTTCTAGCCACTACAAAAAGGGCTGCCACAAACATTCTTGCACAGGTGGGTCCCTTTCCCTCCTCTAAGATCTCTTTGGGATATAGGCCCAATAGAAACACTGCTGGGTCAAAGGGTATGCACAGATTGTTAACTTTTTGAGCATAGCTCCAAATTGCTCTCCAGAATGTTTGAATCCATTCACAGTTCCACCAACAATGTATCAGTGTCCCAGTTTTCCCACATCCCCTCCAACATTTGTCATTATCTTTTCCTGTCATTTTAGCCAATCTGACAGGTGTGTAGTGGTACCTCAGAGTTGTCTTAATTAGCATTTCTCTGATCAATAGTGATTTGGAGCAACTTTTCATATGACTAGAAATAATTTCAATTTCTTCATCTGAAAATTGTCTGTTCATATCCCTTGACCACTTATCTATTGAAGAGTGGCTTGAATTCTTATAAATATCACTCATTTGATTTTTAAAGTCTTTTTTGTCTTTTATAAATTCTTTTCAGGCAGAGTCATTTAATGTTACTCTTTGGGATAGGAGAGATTTTTTTTTTTACTTCAAGGTCCTCCTCTGAGAATGAACCCTAGTTTTCCCTTTCCCATAGTAACTTTCTATGGTTGACTTCTCCCTCCTTTGCCTGCTTTTTTTTTTTTTTAATGGGACTACTTCTAGTCCTGGGGTGGGAGGAATGGTGCCTCTAGTTTCACTTAAGCTCTCCCTTCTGGCCAGCTGCTTCTGCTCTCAGCTGGTGTGCTGGTTTCCTTCTTGTCCTGGCTTGTGCCTTAGCAGCACAGCTGGACCAGGTGTTCCTGAGCAGCAGAGGTTCCCTCAGTCTTCCCAGACTCAGATCTGGAGTTGGTCCCGGAAGAGAAAGTTTCTTTGATTATGCTGAGGCTACCTGTGAACCCACCTAGCCCAAGGCTCCTAGCTTGCTGCTTCTGTGGAGCTAGCCTAGAGATGTTTATATTTTGCTTTGATTTGTGCCATTCGCCAAAAACTTCAGTCTTTACTGAAGTGGCCACAAATGAACAAATCAAGGCTGATTGAATCCACCTGTAGCATCAAGCTCCAATTCAGTTCACCCTGTTTATCAATGGAACTTTTTCCAAGTACAGCTTCCATCTTGCCCAAAAGGACCCATTTGTTCTCAATTGATTTGATTTATTCCTAAAGTCAGTCAGTGTTCAAGGTATATAGGAAAACAGAGTACACCATGTGGTCCAAATGGGATAAGCTACAATTTTATGATGAGGTAACCTAAAGATGTTTTCATCCCTGAAATAGATCAGCTATGGTTAATCTTTGCTCTCCTGTGTCTTTTCCTTTGTATTTTTAGTAACTGATGTAGATGGAGGCAAGGACATGTTTGATATCAATAAAGGTGTATGAATTTCTTTCTTTGGAAAATTTCACATGTAAGTGTGTAGTTTTACCCATTTGCTAATCAGATCTTCTCTTGCCACTTAGCTTTGGGATTGAATCTTTTTGAGGGAAATATTAGCTTGATAGGGTAAGTTGATATGTTGCAGTGATGTCAATGCTTCTATTGACCAGTACAAATTAAAATACTGCCTCTATGATGCTCATCTAGCATTGTGGGGTTATATTTGCTCTAATCAATAAGTGGCAACACAGAATCAATAGGAATCATTTAGCAATGCTTTTGCCAAACAAATTTTACTGGGAAAAAATATGATACATATTAACATCAACAGTTTTCTCTACTGTTATTTACTGTATATTATTTCCAAGGCATTGATTACCTGTAGTTAGTATATTATGGTCTAAATTCAATAGTTTTCCATTTTTAATTGATAACTTGTATCTTTACATTGCTTTCATTTCCAGATATATTACTTTCTCCTTCCCTCTCCATCTAATCTTCTAAGAATGTAATTCACTAGCATGCTGAGCCTGCTCTCTCCTGCTCAGTGCAACATAATGTCAGAGTAAAAGATGCTTATGGCTAGGATAGGCAACTTCTATCAGCCCCAAGGCTTCCATCTAAACCAGGACATGATATTTTCTACCTACTGCTGCCAGACCAATCTCCCAACTGAGAATTGGAGAACTTCAATTGCATAGAAAAGCAACTTTCCCTTCAACTTCAGATCTCCCATTTGCAAGCCTGTACTATGAAGGAATCAAAGCAACCCCCTTCACTCAATGATGAACATTATCATACTTGTTAAAACTTTTAATATTCCAGTGATTCTGAACTCCTCATTCTCTAGTTCATCATCTAAACCTCACTCCAAAATCCCCTATTTCTAATGCCCCTCAGTTCTCCCACCTCAAAGTTTTATTCTAATTTCACCCAGTCCTTTCACTGTGTCCTCTGGAATCCCTGTGCATCAACATCAAACTTCCTTCAGTTGAATTCTATTCTCTATTTGTTCTCATTGAAACCTGGCTTTCCCTTAATAACACGGCCATTCTTTATAGAACTGGTTGAATCTTCACTCATTCTCTTTGGTTTACTGGTTGAGGTGAGGGTGTGGAATACTCCTTCTTCCCCACTCCCACTTCCATATTCTTTTTCTTCATCACTCAGTAATATCTCTTCCCTTGAGGCTCATGTTATTTTTATCTAATACCCAATCAAAATCCTGATAATTATTGTCAAAAGACACTTAGTCACTTTCTTTCCCTGCTCAATATGTTTGATACCTGACTTACAATTTTTCTTAGTCCTTAAATCCTTTGCTCACAGGATAATTTAACATATATAGTGATTCTCCCTCAATTATCCTAATCATTCATTTTGTCAAACTTTTCACCCTCCATTAGCTACTCACCTCATGTTCATCCCCATGATTTTGTCATCACTCCCAAATGTATCACCTCACATTTAAGAATTCTGAAATTTATTCATACAATCATAACCTATTGCCTCTATCTTCTATCTATCTATATCTACCTATCTATTCTATCTTCTATCTCTATCTCCCTCTATCTTCTTTTATACTACCCCACTCTTCACCCATTTTATGACCTACAATCTCTTGACCCCTCAATTCTTTTCCAATCCATTTTCCCCCTACTAGCCACCCTTTCCTCTTCTCATCTTGACTCCTTAATAAACCAATTCAATTCTATGCTAATCTCTTCTCTTGAATCCCTAGGAACTTTATTGTATCACTTATTATATATAGTTAAGCCTTACCTTTGCATCACTCCCACCATTCATCACCTTCTTTCCTATATATGAACAAAGTTAGAGAAAATTAGGCAAGTTTTCTGACTGGGTCCACTATATATTTATATTATATAATCTCAACTGGGCTAGGCAATTCTCTGTATCTCCTTTAGAAATTCACTGTTCTCCTCCCCACAGTGACTCTTTAAAAATGTTTATCCCTCCTCAAACTTCCCATGGCTACCTCTCCCCTAGTCTCTCAATTAAGAATATGTCTCATATTTTACAGAAAAAAATTAAGACCATTTGCCACAAACTCTTTCTTCTCACCTCTTACCCATCTGCCATTACTCAGATTTCTATGTCCAACTTTCTCTTTCTTACCCCTTTTTCAAATGATGTAATTGCCTTTCTACTTACTGAGGCTAAATCCCATTCCATTCTATCCCATTTCATTCAACAGATTTTCCCCTGTGTTGTCTGTATTCTTTCACTTATTTTAAATCTTTCTATTTCTACTAGCTGATTTCCTACTGCTTACAAAGATGCCCATGTTTATTCAATTTGATATATATTTTAAAAATAAATTGTATATAAAAGAAGTTTATGGTTTCAAATAACATACTCTTTTTGGTTTTTCTTTGTATATTGAACTATTTATTCAGAATAAAAAATTAATATTGTTTAAGTTATTTGTTGCATGTAATGAATATTTTCTTCAAGAAAAAAATTATATGTTTCTGATTTTAACAAATATCCAATGACAGCACAAAAGTGAAATTGTGACAACCAACAGAAAATGGCTAATTACAGATAGCTGAGTCACTTCAGAATTGGCTGTCTGTTTGCAATCAGATTGTCATCTGGTTAATATAAAAGTCAAAGTAAATACTAAATTTACATAAAAGATGAGAAATACATTGTGTAAGTATGGAGATCCAACCTAACTAATTTAAATGAGCTATTGGTTCTAAGAAATGAAAAAGTTAAACGTAAAGATGCTGATTCTATCATCATTTTATAGCTACAAACAACTATAACTAGTATTATCTGAATTCCTTCTCCCAGATAGTCTAGCTGTATCTTCCCTTTGAGGCTCTAAGGGTACCCCTGAGAGATAGAATGAGTTTCAACTGTCATTGGCTCAAGCCCATAGCCCAAACATATTCTTCCTGCTGTTAACTATCAGTGATTAGAACATCAAGTCCATTTATTTAATAAATATTTATTAAGCACTTAATATGTTTCTGGCACAGTGCTAAGTGCTGAGAGGCAAAAGACAGTTAATGATCTCAAAGGAGTTTAAAATTTCAAGAGGGAGACAATATGCAAACAAATATATACAAAGCAAGCTATATAGAGGATAAATGGGAAATAATTAAAAGAGGGAAAGCATTGGAATTAAAAGAGATTAAGTGTCTTCCTGTAAAAGCTGGGATTTTAGTTGAGCACAATTAACATAATTAACTCTTATAAAATGGTATTTACTTTGAAAATATTGTAATAGCAGAAGTAAAAATGCCCCCCCCCCTTCAACACCTTGGGATGCTCAGAGCATAACCAATTAAGAATCCTCTCTCTGTGTATATCTGAGAAGTGATCATCCAGCTTGGACTTGAAGGCCTTTAGTGAGAAGGAATTCACCCCCCATGGGATATTATAGTCTTCTTTTAGATAACTGCAATAATTAAGTTTTTCCCTTGAAATAAGCCTAAATCTGTGTCTTTAGAACTTTTATCCATATTTTCTAGTTCTGCCCCTTAGGACTACGCAGTTAGTCAGCTAAGAATTTATTAAGGGACTTCTATGTCCCAGGCACCTTGATCAGCCCTGGGGATATAAAGAAAGGAGTTCACATAGAGGGAGACAACATGCAAACAATTGTATGAAAGGCTAATCTTAGAAGAAAAGCACTAAGATTAAAGAGGACTATAAAAAACTTCAGGTAGAAGGTGGCACTTTGGTTGAGTCTTGACAGAAGCAACGAGAATTAGGAA
This sequence comes from Myrmecobius fasciatus, assembly GCA_023553655.1. NCBI lineage: Eukaryota > Metazoa > Chordata > Mammalia > Dasyuromorphia > Myrmecobiidae > Myrmecobius > Myrmecobius fasciatus. Next base: position 173,169 of record JAJPUD010004756.1, on the reverse strand, counting down.
GTAGAGATCAGAAGGGAGAGACAGTTCTTGTCAAGTATAAGTTGCAACAAGCCTGAAGACTGAAAAGGTAAAAAGGGGCCAGGTCATTAAAAGCTTTAAAAGCCAAATAAAGACTTTTATATTTAATCCCAAAAGTAATAAGGAACTAAATCTGCCCTTTCTTCCATGTGATAGTCTTTCAGATAAGTAAAAATAGCTATATTATAGGATGATTTTAGAAAAACCTGGAAAGATTTACATGAACTAATGCAAAGTGAAGTGGGCAGAACCAAGAGAACATTGCATACAGTAATAGCAACACTGTGTGATAATCAATTGGGAATAACAGCTTTTCTTAGCAATATGATGATTCAGGATAATCCCAAAGACTCATGATGAAAGAGTGTTATATACTTCCAGAGAAAGAACTGGTGGAGTCTGAATGCAAATTGAAACATACTTTTTTCACTTTCTTAATTTCTTCATGTCTTTTTTGGGGGAAGGGTCTGTGTTTTTTTTCACAACATGACATATGGAAATGTTTCAAACGTACATGTATAAGTTATACATTAATTATTTCTCAGGGAGTTGGAAGGAGAGGGAGAAAGGGAGAAAATTTGAAACTCAGAATTAAAAAAAAAACCAAATGTGAGGGGCAACTAGGTGGTGCAGTGGCTAGAGCACCAGCCCTGAAGTCAGGAGGACCTGAGTTTAAATCCCAATTGTCTCAGCAAAAAAAAAAAGTTAAAACCTTATTTTACATGCAATAGGGGATAAAATATTATTTAAAATAGCTGTCATCCTCTAAAACTTTTTTTCTGGAATAAACATCCTCAGTTACCTCAATCCATCATCATGATATCATTATTTTGAGATTTTTCTTCATTTTGTTTACTTTCCCTTGTATGTTTGTTCTTCAGCTTATTAATGTATTTCCTAAAACATGACCCTCAATATGATTTCTCAATGTGATTTGAATAGAACAAAGAATAGAGGGAAATTGTTATTTCTTAGTCCTGATAACTGTTCTATTAATTCATCCTATGACTGTATTAGTTTTCCTGGCATCACAATGTTGATTCTGGTCAACCCTGCAGTTCAGGACTTCTGACTCAAAATTCTTTACATTTTCCTCTGTATTGCCCAGAAGCAAAATGAGATTTTAGCAGCTCTGTCTTTACTCTTTCACCAGTTATTATCCCATACACACTGGTCAGGGAAGCCTTCTCTGATGCGCCTCTTTTTCAAGTATCAGATTTTCAAAAACAAAGTTGTTTTTGTCCTTGTGTTTATTTTTCAGCCTTAATTCAGTCTGAACTTTAACACTTTTGATATTATTCTTACTGGACTGTATTATGCTTTTTTTTCTTTTTGTTTTTTTTCTTTACTCTTTTTACTATTTAATTTTTAAATTTTGCTTTTATTATTTTTTTTTCAAATTTATTTTATTGGGGCAGCTAGGTGGCCCAGTGGATAGAGCACCAGCCCTGAAGTCAGGAGGCCCTGAGTTCAAATCTGGTCTCGGACACTTAACATTCTCTAGCTGTGTGACCCTGGGCAAGTCACTTAACCCCAATTGCCTCAGCAAAAAAAATTAAAATTTATTTTATTTAAAGAAACATAATAAGAAAAAAGAAAAACAGAAAAGGAATACAAAACAAATGAAACAAAACAAAACACTGTCATATGCCCAGCAAAACATTAGGAAGGATTCAAAATATATAACAACAAATACCAGATCAAAAAAGTATATATTATTATTGTTCTATAAGAAATGATCAGAAGGATGATTTTTGAGAGGCCTGGAGAAATTTACATGAACTGATGCTAAGTGAAATGAGCAGAACCAGGAGATCATTATACATAACAACATCAATATTATACAATGATCAATTCTGATGAACATGACTCTTTCCAACAATGAGATGATTGATTCTAGTTCCAATGATTTTAAGATGAAGGGAGCCATCTACACCTAGAGAGAGGATTGTAGGAACTGAATGTGGATCACAACATAACATTCTCACTCTTTTTATTGTTGTTTGCTTGTGTTTTTTTTCCTTCCTTATTTCCTTTCTTTTTTTGATCTGATTTCTCTTGTATAGCAAGAGAATTGTATAAAAATATTTATACAATATGTAAATACATTGTATAAATTGTATAAATATATATTTACAAATATAAATCCATATTGGATTTAACATATATTTCAACATGTTGAACATATATTGAATTGCTTGCCATCTGGGGAGAGGGTGGGGGGAAGGAGGAGAAAATCTGGAACACAAGGCTATGCAGAGGTCAATGTTGTCAAATTATCCATGCAGATGTTTTAAAAAGAAAAAGCTTTATAAAAAAGTATATATATATATATGTATGTATATATATATAAGTAGAAGAAATTATTTATATTCATGAGTGTCCATCTTTTCTTTACTTGAAAATTGTTTTTTTCTTCTTTGCTATGCACTTTTTTACTTTATTCTTTTTCCCCCCTTACTTCTCTACCCCTACCCCCAAACAGCTTATAGTTAAGAGAGGACATATTTATGTATATGTATGTGAATACATATACACATACACCTATCTTTCCTATCCCTGCTAACTCTTTGCTTTAATTCTGCCCCTAAACTTACCTTGCAATTACTTAACTTTCCCCAACCATGGATCTCTCCCTTATCTTCTTCCTCCACTCTTTGCTTCTCTCTCCACCTATTCTTTTCCCCCTTATTTTGGAACAGACTATACCTTTCATGGTATATATATGGGTGTATGTGTGTGTGTATGTATGTATATGTATACATATATATATATATATATATAGTGTTGCCTATTTAACCCATTACTGATGTAAGTAGATTTTCAGAATCACAAGTCCTCTTCCCCCCTTCTAATGCCTCTGTATCTATTCCTCTGCACCTCATTTATAATTTACTGTTTTTACCCTTAACTGCCCCAGTCTTTCTTTTGAACTGCCCTATTGCTGACGTCAGTCTTAAATATATGGTATATATTTTCCACGTAAAAAAGAACATAAACAATTTGTCCTTGTTGAATTCTTCAAACTGTGCTTTGATATGGGCTCTTATATGTTAAATTTTCTATTAAGTTTGGGTCTCGTGCATTGAAAGTCCTGAAAATTTCAAGTTCATTAAATGTCCATTTTTTTTCTTCATTCAATATTATAGATAATTTTACTGGATATGCTATTTTTGGCCACAGGCCTAGTTCTTTTGATTGTTGGTAGATATGATTCCAGGACCTGCAGTCTTTTATTTTGGTTGTTGATAAATCCTGTAGCTCCAACATATTTGTAAAAATTGTAAATTGTAGCTCCAACATATTTGAATCATTTTTTCTTGTTTTTTTTTTTTGTAAAATTTTCTCTTTGGTCTGGGGGTTTCAAAATTTGTCAGTAATGTTCCTATGTGTTTTTGATAAAGAATCTTTTGAGGTGGTGATTGGTGTATTTTTTCTGTTTCTATTTTCTCCTCCTTTTCTATCACTCCAGGACAATTTTCTTGGATTATTTCTTCATTATTGTGTCAAGGTCCTTTTTTTTTTTGATCACAACTTTTAGGCAGTGAAATTATTCTTATATTTTCTCTTCTTGATCTGTCCTCCAGATCTATCATTTTCTTATATTTCACATTCTGTTCTATTTTTCATTCTTTATAATGTTTTGTTATTTCTTGGTCTCTCATAGCTTCATTGGCTTCCCTTTGCCCAATTCTAATTTTCAGAGTTATTTTCCTCTTTGAGACTATTTCCTTTTTTAGTTGGTTAACTTTCTTTTCATAATCTTCTTGTTTTTCTTGGATGATTTTTATTTTTTATTTTAGTTTTTCCTCAATGTCTCTCATTTGACTTTAAAATTGTTTTTGAGTTCCGCAAATTCCCTCTAGTCAGGGGGCCATTTCATATTACTCTTTGGGATAGAAACTTTTTTTTTTACTTCAGTGTCCTCCTCTGAAGATGAACCCTAGTCTTCCCTGTTCCCATAGTAGTGTAGGGTTCTTCTTTACTGGTTCATTCTTTAAAAATAAGAGATATTAGAGTAAGCACCTCTAATCCTTTAGCTCTCTCTTCAGACCAGGAACCCCAAATCAAAAGCTCCACTTTCCTTCAAGTGCCCCCAGCCATCCCTGCCCCACTGCATCTGCACTCACTGAGTGTTGGTTCCTTCTCACCTAGGACTATGCCTCTGCAGCACAGCTGGGCCTGGTGTTCCCAATCAGCCAAGGTTCCCTCAATCTTCCCAAATTCAGACTCAGACTCCACAAACAGTCCAGGAGGTGAAAGTTTCTGTGGTTCCTGTTGAGGTTCCAGCAAGCTAACCCCAGGACTCCTCATTTGGTATTTCCCAGAGCTAGCCTAAAAGTGTTTGTACTTCACCCAGCTTAATACTGGCCCAGGTGTTTCTTCAAATCTTTTCAGGTTGTTACAGGAAGACTCATGTTCTGCCCCAAGTTTTCTTGATTTTTCACCAGTCTATATTCACCCTGAGGTGCAAATTTGTTCTATTGTGGGAAAAATTGGAAGAACTTGAAATTTACCAACCTACTCTGCCATCTTCCCAGCATACTCCCTTCTGTACCATGCTTTTATATTTATCCATTATTCTCTACTTTTATTTTCATTTTCTTTTCCTCCATCTTCTATTTTTCTTTCAAAAACCTAAATTGACATGATTATCTCTTCAGATAACTTTTTCTTCCTCCCCTCTGAGACAGTTTGTTTTTATGTTATAAGAATTTCATTCTTAGGAGCTTTCCATCTTTCATGAGCTTATTTTTTTTTTTAACACAAAACTTGAATTAATTGTATTTCCTCTCATCACAATGTGTCTGCATTCTACTTCGAAGTAACCAAATAAAAGCAAATCTCCAAATGTCAAGGCAAAGTGTCAGAAATCCAGATCTATTAGTTTTATTTTGTGAAAATGTTACAGCCATTTTTTTTGGTCTGTAAAAGAACAATCATCAGGGTCAAAAATGAGTTTTTATTGAAAACAAACAAAACAAAATTCTCCAGAAAACAAGCATTCTACAATTGGATAAGGAAAATAAGCAGCAACATTCTCACTGAAAATTATGTTATATTTTTCCTCATAAAAAGCAGGCGTTCCATCAAAAGCAGTTATAATTTTTCAAATATACACATATATAGTATATATATATATATATAAAAGCCCCAAACAGGATAGCTTTTGGAAGGAAGCACTTTCCTTTTTCTCAATTCATTTTCTTATAAAGGCTTCCTTCTCAAGTTTCCAGAAGTAGGTAAGGGCACATAACCTAGGGCTTATGTCTATGTAGAAATTTAGTCTGTGGAATGTTTACCCAACGTTTTACCCATTTTTAAAAATATGCTTTCCCAAAATCTAAGTGCATATCAGACTTCCTTCTTTCTTTCCTCTTTCTATTGCAAATTATAAGATGGAATGCTCAGTTCCCCAAAGATTTCTATCATTTCTGCTTCAACATGTTTCTTTGTGGTAGAGAGAGAGCAAAGGTCCTGGGGATTCTGAGGATGATAGGCTTCTTAAAAATAAAAGTACTCTCTTAATAACAATCTGTATCGTTGTTGTTCAGTCATAACCGTCTCTTTATGACTCTATTTGGGATTTTCTAAGCAAAGGACACTGAAATGATTTGCCATTTCCTTCTTTGGCTCATTTTTCACATGAGAAAACTGGGGCAAGCAGGGTTAAGTGACCTCCCCAGAATTACACAGCTAATAAATGGCTAAATTTGAATTTAGCAAGATGAGTCTTCTTGACTACAGGTCCAGTACTTTCTCTACTGAGCTATCTAGCTTCCCAGTCTGTGGGTAGGATCTATTTCATAATTCAGACAGGATTGGGGCTGCTCTTGGGAGGGAGAAGTGCTTACCTAAACTTTTTTTGGGGAAGCAGGGGAATTTTTTCTTTTCTCTTTTTATTGTAACTAACTCTCACTGTGGGGAATGAGGGAATGCTTATGTTCTCATTTGTTCATCCCAAATTGAAAGGGCCAGAGACAAAATTCTTTGACTTTGCCTCTTAGGGTAAGTTTGGAGATAGGACTTTCTCATCTAGTTCCTTCTAGCTTCTTTCTTACTTCTGGTACACACAAATATAATTTTTGCTGTCATACTTTTTTACAAAAGGAGAAAGAAAAATCAGCACAAAAATCAGCATATAATGAGAAAACAACCCCTAAAGAGATGCTAGATAAAAAATAAAAAGGGATTAGATAGACATGATTTATTTATTGCACATTCTTCAAGGCACCTGCATTGGGTAAAACGTCTGCCATAAAGTAAACTGCTACCAATGACTAATGCAGGCTATACCTCTCCTTTCATCCCCATTGTCTTCACTTCTCCCCAAGGACCAAGGAGAAGAAATTACATTTTAATCTCTGTTTCCATTACTTCTCCTGGTTGCTTTCCTGCTGTCTCTACTGTTGCACATATCCCTCAACTCAGGAGAACTCTATTGCTCCTGGATCAGCTACCATCACAGAGATAAGAGCACAACATTTCTTTACTTTCCTTTTTTCTGAGGCTTCCTCCCTTTTCTTCTTTTGATATGTATATATCATTTGTTAACTCCTTTTCCAGGAGCTATGTGGAAAACTTAAAATTTAGAAAGTCTATGATAGTCCAAATCACTCCCCTCATCTGTAGTAGAATAAATTCTTTTTCTCTACTTCCCCTTTGAGACAGCTATTCCTTTACTATTGAAGGAATTAAATTGATTCTGTAATTGATCTTATTTAGTGTTAATTGATTTTATCCTGTTATTACCTAAGTCTTAAGTCAGAAATTCATTTGGCCTGTAATGAGTTAATTTTAGAAATCCAGTTCTATTAATCACTGTTCTATACTTGCCTCAAGAATGTCGGGTAGACACCAAGAAGTCTGGTCCACTATCTCTAACCTTGCAGGTGGACTTAAACAATTAGTCACAGGAGTTGAGCTTCCCCTCTGAGTTAGTTAAAAGAAAACTTGTCCTTCACATTTTCAGGTCCTGGAAAATTTCATGACATCTGTGTGCTATCTTTGAGGGACTACACACAAGATCCATTGTTCATCCTTGCCCACAAACAAGATATATTGTTCATCCTTGCCCATACTTGTAAATTAAGGAGGGACTTAGCTCCCTCCTAAGAGCCAAGGAGTTTGGTTTGTGGTCATTATCAATAGGCTCTGGATGCAGATGGATACAATACGATCAATCAAGCATTCATCTGAGACAGAAAGAGGGCTTGCTGGCCCCACATGAATGTTAGCCCACTGTTCTTAATGTAACCAACTGTTATCCTCATTCCCATGATGCTGCCAACTTCATAATGAATTGTATTAATTTTCTCACCTATCCAATTCTATTATTTGCTCTATGTTTATAAAAAAAGAGCTTTGCCTATTCCTCAGGGCTATTGAACCAACTGAGGTAGTCATTTGAACCACCTTCATTAGCAGGTTTTCTCCCTGCTAATACATTGATAAAGCTCAGAATTCTGCACCTCAGTTTACCTTTATTAAATTCTATTGAGACTTTAATAACTTAGTAGTTATCAACAAGCAAAATAATTTTAATATTTGTAAACTTATATACAATTTGTCTTTTTAAAAAAGGTAGATATTAAATTTAACATGGTAGTAATCAAATCTCTATGTCTCTAAGTCAATGTATTCTTTTTATTTTAAATTTTTTTGTTATTATGATCTTGAAAAACATTAACCAACACAAACATTTTTTTTTATATGAAGAACAGAAAAAGAGAATTGAAATATGGACAGCATGTTTTTAAAAGAATAATAAATTAAATTTAACTTTCAACAATGATCTGCTTATCCATGTTTCCTATTGAAATTTCTTCTGATTTATCTAAGTATTTTTAAAAATACTCCATAAAATATTTCATTGATGCTCTTTCTTTTCTTCTTTTTTTTGAATATCATTTATACTACTGCCCTGCTTTCCCATCTCCCCCACATTCCAAGTAAAAAAAGCTTCCCTTGCAATAAACATAGTAAGTAGAACACATCCATACTACCTCTTACCAAGAAGCAGAGCATGTGATTAAACATCATCAGTCTTATGACATCATAATTACTTATTTCATTGATTATACTTCTGAAATCTCTTATAGTTTCCTTCATTCACAATTCTATAGCTGTATATATTGTTTTCCTGATCTGCTCCTTTCATTCTGCATCAATTCATACAACCCTATTAATCCTCTAAATCCATCCTTTTCATAATTTCTTGGAGCACAATAGTATTACATTACATTCATAGGTCATAATTTATTCAATCATTTTCCAATTGATAAACACTCAGTTTACTTACCATTCTTTGCTTTCTAAGTTGTTCTTGATTTCTGTATTTTAAAGGTTCTACATTACTCTGGTCTTTTCATCAAGATGGCTGAAAAGTCTTCTATTTTACTCATGATCCATTTTTTATAGATAAGATCATATTAAAATTTTCAAGTAGGTTATTCTTAATTGTACAGTTTTATTTTTTACTTTTTAAAATGAAAAATTTCAAGATTTTCCCTCTTTTCAAGTAATTGCTAGATAATCACATGTGATTGATTTTGACTATGGTGCCTTGGTACTTTTAGAGGCTAATGGCTTTTTTGTTAGTTTAATGGATTTAGAAATTGTTAGTTTGGGGTTTTCAGCTTGGGATTTCCTTCAGCAAGTAGATCTAGGAACTTTCATTTTATGATATCTAGAAATATTCCATTTAAGTTTTTTGTTTGGTCTTGGTTTTCAAGAAATTGTTTTATTAACAGAAGAAAAAATAGAATATTTAAATAAGCCTATTTTAGAAAAATAAATTTATCAGGACACAAATGTTTTTCCTAAGGAAAAAACATCAGGAATAGGTAGATTTACAAGTGAATTTTACCAAACATTTAAAGATTAACGAATTTCATTATTAAATAAATCATTTGTAACAATAGGCAAAGGAGTCCTACCAAATTCCTTTTAAGAAATAAATATGGTGCTGATATCCAACCAGAAAGAGCAAAAAAAGCAACAAAAAAGAAAATTACAGACTAATTTCATTAATTAATATGGATATAAAAATCTTAAATAAAACACTAGGCACACATTATAACAATCTATCACAAAGATTATAAAGGTTATCAAGTAGGATTTATATGAGGAATGCAAGGATGGTTTAACATAAGGAAAATTATTAACACAATTGATTACACTAATAACAAAAGTAACAAAAATAATATAATTTTATTGATAGATGCAGAAAAAGCTCTTGATAACACACAACACTCATTCCTACTAAAAACACTTATAAGCAGAGGAATAACTGGATTTTTCTTTAAAATGACAAAAAGCATCTACCAAAAACCATCAGCAAGCATTATTTGTAATGGAAATAAGCTATAGTCCTTCCCAATAGAATCAAGAGTGAAATAAGAATGCTTTTTATTCTAATTATATTCAAATTGTATTAGAAAAGCTAGAAATAGCAATAAGAGAAGAAAAATAAATAGAAGAAATCAGAATGGGCAATGAGGTAATAAAACCACCTCTTTTTGCAGATGACTTGATGATATATTTAGAATATCTTAGAGATTCAACCAAAAAGTTAGCTGAAACAATTAGTAATTTTTATCATAATAGTAGGATATGAAATAAATCCACACAAATCATAAGCATTTCTAAATATCACCAACAAATCATTCAAGAAGAGATGATAAAAGATACCTCATTTAAAATAATTGTAGATTATATAAAGCACCTGGAAGTATGCTTGCCAAAACCAACCCAGTAACTATATTAAAAAAAAGTATAAAATATTTCTTATAAAAATAAAGTCAGATTAAATAATTGGAGAAATGTTAATTATTCATGGGTCCCATAGTCAATATAATAAAAATGACAACTCTACCTAAACCAATCTACTTATTCAATGCCATCCCAAATAAATTACAAAAAAATTATTCTAGTGAGCTAGAATAAATAATAAAATTCATTTGGAAGAACAAAGGGTCAAATCAAAGGAACTAATGGGAAAAAATGTAAAGAAAGGAGATTTAGTAATATCAGACCTCAATTTATATTATAAAGCAGTAATTATCAAAATTATCTGTTATTGGCTGAGAATAGAAAAGCAGATCAGTGAAATAGGGTAGACATACATGCAATACAGAGTAGTAAATTATTACAGTAGTCTTGTGTTTGGCACAAGTTTTTTTGGAATAAGAATACATTATATGGAAAAAATTGGGACAACTGGAAAGCAGTCTGGCAGAAATAGAGTACACATCAACATCTTATACCATTTACCAAGATAAAATCATAATGGAAAAATAAACCATATTTATACATATATTTAAAGTAAGATATAAGAAAATTAGAGGAATATGAAACATATTACTGATCATAATTGTAGATAGGAGAAGAATTTATGGAAAAGATTGAAGGATCTGCTACTGTCAAAGTAACACCAAGCACAACTATGCTAACCAGACATATTTCAGGCAGTGGCTGAGCAAAAGTTGCAGCTAGCTGGTATCTGGTGAGTGCAATAGCAAGGGCAAGGGATCCTGTTGGCTTTGAGCATTTGCAAGAGAGAAGAGTCCCTGATTTCAGTTCAGTAAAAAGAATGTGAAGTTTGGGGCATCATCTTTCATACCTCAGGACTACAAGTTGATTACACCAATAACTACTTAAAAAATAAAGCAATAAACAAACAAATAAAAATAAGAAAACAAAGGAGAAAAAACCCAAACATAAATAGTATGGGGGATTGAGAGGATCTGGGTTCATATTCAGAGGAAGATAATGGAGCTAAAAAAGACACTCCTTTTTCATTAAATGGTCCCAAACACAAAGAGAGTTCTTGGAAAAATTTTAAATGGATTTTAAAAATCAAATAAGAGAGAACAACTATATAAACTAGAAGAAGAAAAACAACAGAAGCAATTTATGAAAGTCAAGAAAATTTTGAAAAGAAAGTCAACCAACTTGAAATGGAGAATCAAAAAGTTACAGAAGAAAATGATGCCTTTAAAACTAGAATTGAACAAAGAGAAACTAATGACATTCTAAGACACAGAGAAATAATAAAATAAAATCAAAAGAATAAAAAAAATAGAAGATTGTGAATCTTTTCATCAGAAAAACAACTGATCTGGAGAATAGATCAAGGAAAAATAATATGAGAATAGTTAGACTACCTGAAATGATTAAAAAAAGAATCTTGATGCAATATTATAAGAAATTATCAGGGAAAATTGCCCTGAAAATCTAGAACAAGAAGGCAAAGTAGAAATAGAAAAAGAAAACATCCACTAATCAGTATCCAAAAGAGATACCAGGAGGAAAGCTTCCAGGAATATTGTAGTCAAGTTTCAGATCTCCCAGGCTAAAGAGAAAATATTAGAAGCAACAAGAAAAAAATAATTTAAATATCATGGATCTACAATAAAGATTACACAACCTACTACATTGAAGTACCTTAAGTCTTGCATTATTATATTCCATAGCAAAAAAGAGCTGTGGTTACAAAGTATATAATCTTGAATGAAAGAAAAAAGACACATCATGACTGAAGGACTTTCAGGTTTTTGTGACAAAAATCCTAGAACTTAAAAGAAAATTCAACATATAACATCCAGGAGAAATATAAAGTAAACTTTAAAGACTGATTATGAGACTCAATAAGGCCAAATTGTTTACTTTGTATATGTGAAAATATTAGCAGTACTCTTATGATTATCATCATTATCTGGGAAGTTTGAAAGAAAAGTATAGGATAAGCTGAGTATGATGTGAAAATTCTAAAAAAATAAATAAAACTGTGCAGGGAGACATTAAAAAATAGTACTTTTCTCATATAAATGAATCACAAGAGGAAAAATTTATACAGAAGAAACTAGTGGGAAGGGGGGAGAGTAGGTAGTGCTAGAGTCTTACTCTCACTGGGAATGGGTTAAAGAAGATACAGAAGATATGTGTATATCTACATTATATACATATGTATACATAAACATACATGTATGTATGTGTATATAAAAGTCTTCCAAGTTTAGAAAGAAATAAGAGGGATAGGAGATAGGATGAGGGGAAAGGCTAAGGGAGTGTCTTTTAGGGGGGTAAATAGGTTAAGTAATAGGAGAGCAAAATAGCAAGCAGAGAAGTGAGGAAGGATAGGACAAATAGGATGAGAAAGGAAAAATAGGAAAGAGGAAAATTCATATGTATGAGTGTGTGTGTGTGTGTGTGTGTGTGTGTGTGTGTGTGTGTGTTTATACACATATACATTTGATCCTGATTTTGGTCTTTGATCTATTTGATAGTATAAATTAGGGTTTATTAAATTTTTTTCACTTGTGATTCCTTTTTGCCCAAAAATTTTTTATGTAAACCTGAATATGTAGTAAATAAAATAGGTATACAAATTCCATGGAATACTCCATGAAGGAGAGCAAAGGACTTTGTATAATCAGGAACCATGAGTTACCCTTATGTCACATGTGCTATATTTGAGTAGGGGAGAGTATGTAACAGACTTTTGGGAGAAATATTTTTGCACTCACTATTCTTACTGCCTTCATAAATGATCCTTTCTAAAAAACTAACAAAGTACAAAAAAGCAAAAACAATTAATTGAATCAGGCTAACTAAATGATTCTCAGCGGATAGTCATGGTGAGAAGCACATTGAAATTGAAGCTTGAGCAGATGGTACTGGAAAGATACACTTAATCCTGTAGGGTTCACTTAGCCCCCAAGGGGATATAATAGCTGAAATATGGGGACTTGACTCATCAATGGAAATGGGTTTTGAGACAATGGCTCTAGAGCATATGTCACATTGGAAAGATACATATCTTTTTCTTTTTCCTTTTCGCAAATTATATGGCAATTTGAAATTATTGCTTGTATATACAGTATCTTATTCTCATCATAATCCTTCCCTCAATGCAATTCAACTAACACTTATTAAGCACCTAATATATATAAAAAGTATTTTGTTTCATCCATATGTATGAGTGTGTGTGTTAATACTTCTATACATTTGATCCTGATTTTTGTCTTTTATCTATTTGATAGCATAAATTTGGGCTTATTAAATTTTTTCGACTCATGACCCCTTTTTGCCCAAGAAATTTTTATATAACTCTGAGTATGTAGGTAAGTAAAATAAATACACAAATCAAACACATAATAAATCATAATTTGTGATCCCCACATTCAGTTACATGACCCCACATGGGGTTGCAACACACAAATTAAGAAGTTTTTGTCTAAATCAGGGGTTGATAAACTATAACACAGAGGCAAATCCAGATTATTGCCTATTTTGCACAGTAGATGAGCTTTACCCTTCTTAGCTCTCAGGCCATAGGAAAACAAGTGATGGACGGGAATTAACCACTAGGCTATAGTTTGACTACCCCTGCTAAATGCACATTGATAATTAGTTCAATAAGATTTTCTCACTAATATTAATTTCCTGGGTTAAAACATGCTCAGTTGAAAACTATAACCAGTGAAATGACCAATCACAATTTTGTACTGATGGTGAAGAAAGTTACCCATCTCCTAACAGAGAAGTGATGGATTTAATATTCAGATGATATTAGGTAACATTTATATGAAGCTACTATGTGCCAGATATTATGGTAACTATTTTATTAATTCCACCATCAACTCTGAGAGATAGATGCCATTATTACCTCCTTTTTACAAATGAAGTTACTGAAGCAAACAGAAGTTATATGACTTGACTTCAGTCACCTGTCTAATAAATTTCTCAGGGTGTATTTTAACTCAGCTTTTCCTGACTCCAGGTAGGCGCCCTATCCACTGTGCCATCTACCTGCCTCTGGTTCAATTAGCAGATGATACATTTTGTAACACATCAAATGTGAGAATTTGTTTTGTTTGATTGTGCCTATTTGTTACCAAGGTTTTGTTCTTTTTTTTTCCTGTATGCTTGAGATAGAGAGAAAATAAATGCTAATTGAATTTATTTTACATTTTTATTTTGAATTTAAAATATCAAGTACTCAAATAGATTAGTTAAAAAGGGATCATATATAAAATTATAAACTTCTTTAATGTATTTTATACATAAAATGTGTATTTTAAACTTAATGAATTAATAACAAAAATATCCAGTTTGTTCCAGTGCCACTTGATTACTAATGACAATATTAGAGATATGGTTTATATTTCCACGCACAAAATATAAAAGTTTGTCCTGAATGAGTTTCTTAAAATCAGTCTTTGCTATTGGCTCTTATGTTAAATTTTCTATTGAGTTCAGGTTTGTTTGTAACAAAATCCTGAAACTCTGACAGTTCATTGAATGTCCATTTTCTTTTTCATTCAACATTATAGTTAATTTTTCTGGATATAATATTTTTGATTGCATCCCCAGTTCTTTTGATTGTCACTATGTAATATTCCAAGACCTGTGGTCTTCGATTCTAGTTGGTGATAAATCTTGTGCGAATCTAATTGTAGTTCCAGAATATTTGAATTGGATTTGTTATTTGTTTTGCTTGTAAAAATTTCTTTGATCTGCAGATTTTGAAATCTAACAATGACATTATGTTTCCTTGTATGTTTTCCTTAGGATCTCTGAGATGGTGACAGGTGGATTTTTTTTTATTTCTACTTTCTCTTCTTGTTCTATCACTTCTGGGCAATTTTCTTTGATTTTTTCTTTCATTACTGTTTCAAGTTTCTTTTTTTTTAATCATATCTTTCAGGTAGCCCAATTATTCTTATGTTTTCTATTCTTGATCTGTCCTCCAGATCTGTTGTTTTTTCTTATAAGATGCATCACATTCTCTTTTACTTTTTTCATTCTTTATATTTTGTTTTATACTTCACTGTCTTCACCTTACCCGATTCTAATTTTCAAAGAATCATTTTCTCCTTTAAGATCTCTTTTTCTAGTTGTTTGATTTTCTTTTTGTCATTTTGTATTTCTTGTTTTTTTTTTTTTTTTTTTTTTTTTTAGTTTTTCCTCAATCTCTCTCATTTGATTTTTAAGTCTTTCTTGAGTTCTTCTAAAATCCTTTTGGGGCAGGACATTTAGCACTACTCTTTGGAGGTAAAAGAGGTTTTTTTCCCAATGTTCTCTTCTGAAGATGAACCCTGGTTTTCCCTTTTCCCATAGAAACTTTCTATGGTTGGGTTCTTTTTCCTTTGACTATTCTTTTTTTTTCATTCAAGCTTGTTAGTATAATCACTTCTAATCCTGGGGTGTAGGGGATGGTGCCTGACTTCAAGTCTTTCTTCAGTTCTCCCCTTTAACCTAGCTGTAGGCACTTACAGCTAGCAGCATCCCTGTCCCACTACTTCTGCCATCACTGGGCTGTGCTGGTTCCTTCCTGCCCAGGGCTACTGCCTCAGTAGCACAGCTAGGCTTGGTGTTCTTTGTAATCAGAGGTTTCCTCATCTTCCCAGACTGAAGCTCTGCCTCTCCATTCTTTTTGGGAGGTGAAAGTTCCTGTGGTGGGAGCTGAGAGCCAACTGTTAAAGCCCCAAGGCTTTCCACTTACCGTTTCTACGGGGCTAGCCTGGAGGTATTTACACTTCACATTGGCCAAACCTCCATATTTCTTCAACTCTTCTCCAGGTATCTCAGCAGACTCCATCCAGTTCTTCCCCTAGCCTTATTTGTTTTTCAAGGCATATGCTCACCCTGAGGCATGATTTTATTTTGTTTGGGGAGGGAAATTGGAAGAGCTTTGAATTTTCTGACCCACTCTGTCATAATCATAGAATCTTTCAGGAATGTTTTTGGGCATAAGAAGTATTATCTTCATAGTGCTCTTTTTTTTTATTAAAAAAAACAGAAAAGGAATACAAAACAAAACAGAACACTGCCATGTGTCCAGCAGAACAACAGAGAGGATTCAAAATATATAACAATAAATTACCAGTTCAAGAAAAAATATATAATAGTAGAAGAAATTATATTCATGTGTCTATCTTTACTTACTTGTAGATTGTTATTTTCTTCTCTGTTGCACACCTTTTAAATTTTATTCTTTCCCCCCCTTTTATTCCCCTCAATTTCTCCCAAGCAGACTATAGTTAAGCAAGGATATATTTATGTATACATAAATAAATAAATAAATATAGATAAATATATGGATAGATAGATAGACACACAAACCCATATCCCCCCTTCCACACACACACACACACACATATATATATATACATATATCTGTTTTATCCCTGATGACTCTTTGCTTTAATTCTGCCCCTAAAGTTATCTATTACTTAATCTCTCCTCACTTATGGATCCCTCCCTTGTCTTCTTCTCTCACCCTTGCTTCCCCCTCCACCTATCCATCCCTCATTTTTTCTTTATAAATTTTGGAGGGTGCTATACCTTCATGGTGTGTTGCATATTTAACCCATTCCCAAAGTGAATAGGTTTTCAGAACTACAAATCTCTCCCTTCCAGTGCCTTTGCATCTATTCTTCCCCTGAACCTCAATTATATAACCTCATTACTATTTTTACCTTAGCTCTGCCCCAATCTTTCTTTTGAACTACACTACTGCTGATGGCAATCTTAAACTTATGATATGTTTCCCACATAAAAAACATAAACAATTTGTTCATGTTAAGATCCTTGAAACTGATCTTTGATATTTGCTCTTACATGTTAAATTTTCTATTGAGTTCAGGTTTGGTTGATATCAAAGTCCTGAAAATCTGCAAGTGTGTTACATGTCCATTTTTTCTCATTCAATATTATGGATAATTTTTCTGGATATGATATTTTTGGCTGCAAATTTTCGTTCTTTTGATTGCCAGTATATGTAATTCTAGGCTCTGCAGTCTTTCAGTTGTGACTGCTGATAAGTCCTGTACAATTCTAATTGTAGCTTCAGAGGATTTGAATTGTTTTTTGTTTTGTTTTGTTTTGTTTTTTGCAAAATTTTTTCTTTGAGCTTGGGGTTTTGAAATTTGGCAATAATATTCCTATGTATTTTCCACATAGTGGTGATTGATGGATTTTTTTCTATTTCTACTTTCCCCTCATATTCTATCACTCCAGGATAATTTTCTTGGATTATTTCTTGCCTTACCATGTAAATATTCTTTCTTTTTTTTTGGTCACAGTTTTCAGGTAGTTCAATTATTTTTAGATTTTCTTTTCTTCATCTGTTCTCCAGATGTGTTATTTTTCTTATAAAATGTTTTACATCCTATTTTATTTTTTCATTCTCTAAAATCTACTTTGTTATTTCTTG
Source organism: Myrmecobius fasciatus (assembly GCA_023553655.1). NCBI lineage: Eukaryota > Metazoa > Chordata > Mammalia > Dasyuromorphia > Myrmecobiidae > Myrmecobius > Myrmecobius fasciatus. Next base: position 155,927 of record JAJPUD010004756.1, on the reverse strand, counting down.
GTCTCTCATAGCTTCCCTTTGCTTTCCCTTGCCCAATTCTAATTTTCAGAGTTATTTTCATCTTTGAGACTCTGTATCTCCTTTTCTAGTCAGTTAACTTTTCCCCCATGATCTTGTTTTTCTTGAATGGTTATTATTATTATTATTGTTATTTTAGTTTTTCCTCAATGCTCCCTCATTTGATTTTTAGATACTTTTTTTGAGTTCTTCTATAAATTTTCTCTGGGCAGGGAGCCATTTCACATTACTTTTTGGAGTAGAAGAAGCTTTTTTTACTTCAGTGAACTAACTTCTCTGAAGATGAACCCTCATTTTCCCTGTTCCCATAGTAAGTTTCTATGGTTAAATTCTTTCTTGTCAGTTCATTTTTTAAATAAGAAGTATTAGTGTAAGCACCTCTAATCAAGGGGTGAGAGGATGATGCCTTTGGTCACTTCAGCTGACCCCTCTGACCTGGAACCCCTAACCAAAAATTCCCTCTTCCTGCAGGTGCCAGCAGCCAGCACCATCCCTGCCCCACTGCCTTTGCCCTCATGAGTGTACTAGTTCCTTTTCTCCCAGGGCTGCATCTCTGTACAGCTGGGCCTAGCCTTTCTAATCAAGTGAGGTTCCCTCAGCCTTTCTGGATTCAAATCCCCAACTCCTCACACTAAGAGGCGAAAGTTTCTGTGGTACATCTGAGGCTCCAGCCAAACCAGCTTGCCCCAGGGGAGCCCACTTGGTGTTTCTACAGAGTTAGCCTGGAGGTGTTTGCACTTCACACTTGTTAATCTCATCACAGGATATTTCTTCAGATCTTCTCTGTTTATATCAGACGGACCCCTGTTCTGCCCCATGTCTTCTTGATTTTTTACCAGTCTATGTTTGTCCTGTTGTGCAAATTTGTTCTGTTTGTGGGAGAGCTTGAAATTTACCCACTTATTCTACCATCTTCCCAGAATCTTCTCCATGTTGCTCTTTTTGATCAAGCTTATAAAGATACTGCATAATGAAATGAAAAATTAATCAATGTGTTTTTATTGCATTTGGACATGTGGTAAAGCATATTTGCTCAAAGTTTTGCTTTTTTCTTCAAAGAGACTCATCCTTTCTGACTTGTAGTTTTATTTCAAGAATATTGACATTAATATAGTCTGTTTCTTGCAATGATATCAATTCTTTGGTCATTGCACAAAGATCTCACTTTTAAAAGTGCCATCTATTAGGATAAATGTTTATAAGTGATCTACTTAGCACTATCTACTTTTACACACTCTACCACCTTCACTGAATGCACAGAACTGACTACTCTTTTGTCCTGGGTTGCTATGGCCAAAGAGGGAAGACACTATGTTAATGGGACCAAGAAAAGCTTTTTTTTTTTTTAATAGAAGGTAAGTTATTAACTGAGAATTGAAGGAAGCCAGAGAAGCTGGTGAAAAGAAAATAGAAAGAGGAAATTATAGGGACAGTAAAAATACACAGAATTGTTATATGGAGTATTTTGTGTAAGAAAGATTGAGGATGCCAGAATCACTAGATTCTTGAATACCAAACAGAATTAATAATTGATCCTGGAGTCAATAGGGAGCCATTAGCATTTAGTGAATAAGAGACAGACATTATCAGATCTGTACTTTAGGAAGATTACTTTGATAGATGAGTAACAAATTAGAACATGAAAAGACTTGAAGCAGAAAGAGCCAAGCAAAAAGCTACTGCAATAATCTCTGAAATGAAGATTAAACTATTTGTTCACTGAGGCTCTAGTTCTATGATACTATAATCTATTTTAATACCTATACTCTCAGATCTAGGTCTTCATGGCAAAAGTAACTTTCTTACTAAACACTCGATCTGTTCTTCCTCTTCCAACCTCATGCACAAATAGGAAGGAAATACAATTTTTTTTGCTACATATTATATATATGTGTATACATATTATTGTTATCTCTACATCTTATTTAGGTAGTGCTAATGGATAATGAGCTGAGTCTAGAGTTGAATCAGAGAAAGATTTGAGACCAAATCACACTTAATATGGTATTTAGAGCTCTCAATGTTCCTTAGCTACTTGTTGTGTATAAACCTTTCATTTTAACACCAAATTGGCTTTTGCTTATAGATTCATAGATTGTTAGACTCAGAAGGGACCTTAAAGATTGTTTGATCCTGTCATCTCATTTTATAGATAAACTGAGTTGTCCAAGATCACACATTTAGTAAGTGGAAAAGTCAAGACTAAAATCCAGGCTTTTTCCTCACTCTTAATCCAGTGTTTTCTTTAAATCTAGGAACATGATACAGATTTAAAACCATTTTAAAAATAGATTAGCCATTACCTAACCCTGTCTGCCCAACATCCCTTTCACTGTGACCTTGGACCCTCAACTTCTGGGTTCCAGACTGGTTCTTTGGCATTTTTACCTAAATTTATTCCATTTTTATATATTTTTTTAAATTCTGGATCTTCTTTCTCTTCCTTCCCCTCTTCCCACTTTTGTGAAGGCAAGGAAAACAAAATTCATTACAAATATATGGATACACACATACATATATAAATATACCTATATAGTAATGCAAAACAAATTCTTGTATTAACCATGTCCTCCACAGCCACTCAAAAGAAAAATAAATAATTGAAAGGAAATATGCTTCAATCTGTCCTCTGAGTTCATCAGCTCTCTATCTGGAGGTGGATAGCAAATTTCATTATGGGATCCTTTGGAATTGTTATTGACCATTGTGCTAGTCAGAGTTCCCAAGTCTTTCAAAGTTACTTATCTATATAGTATTATTGTTAGTATATAAATTGTTCTCCTGGTTCTGCACAATTCACTTTGCATCAATTCATACAAATCTTCCCAGGTTTTTCTGAAGCTATTCTGTTTATCATTTTATTATTTACAATAGTATAATATCACATTTGCATATCATAATTTGTTCAGCCATTACCCAAATGATGGGCACTCTCTCATCTTTCAGTTATTTTCAACCAACAAAAAAGTTATAATTTTTTTTAATGCATTTGGGCTCTTTTTCTTGGTCTCTTTGGAATATAGACCAAGTAGCAGTAGCTGTAAATCAAAGAATATGTACAATTTAATAGCTTTTTAGGCACAATTCCAAATTGCTTTTCTGATTGGTTTGTTCATCCTTTAGTATTAATGATTGAAGGATGTATTTTGGGTAGTAATTTCCCTTAGTAGTTGTGGTTTCTATTATCTCCCTGGCCATCATAAAACATACCACAGTCCTCTACTTGATACTTATTGGTAGAGGGCTCTTCCTTTGACAGAGAAAGGAGAGGAGAAGATACTTCATATTCATTTAATTAATAGAAGAGAATGTTATTCTTGTGTTGTTTGGAAAAAATAAAATTTTCTGTCAACATTCTTTTTTTATCCAAATAAGGCATTTCTCAAATTTATTTGATCGTATATTTATTGTAATTTCATTCAGACTAAGTTGAATGAAATGATCTGAAATGAACACTTTTCCTCTTATAAATAAATCTTCAAGTCCTTTTTAAATTTTAAAAATAAAAAATAAGCATTCTTGTTTTTCATATTTTAATATTAAAATATGCAATCTAATTCATACATATAAATGCACACAAACATTTAAATACATATATACATCTAAACATAAGAAAATAATTATAAATGAAGTAAGGCAGCATGTTATAGTGGATAGAGTGCTGGACTTTGTGTCAGGATTTAAATGCCCTTTATGTCATTTATTACTTAGATGATATTCAAAAAAAATCACCTAACTTCTGTGCATTTTGGGCTATTCATTAGGATTTAACACTAAGCTGGTCTCTAAATTAGGGGAAATAGCTTCCACGCTGACTTCCCCACACTATAAATAAATTAATAGTACAACATCTTATTTTTCAACAGAAAACAGTGCAATTTTTTTCAAGGATGTTAAATAAAAAATTCAAACTACAACAAATGGCTCATAGAATGCCTAGGGGATTAAACCCTTAACCATTTCCAATGACTTCACTTTAGTCCTCTGAGGCTCCTTGCTATCCCTAATCCATTCCCATGTCTTACTTTGTCCCAGTACCATGGTCTAATGATGGTAAGGGGAAAAGAGGAGCAAATCGATAGTGACTTTGCCTTTCCTTCCCCTTCCCCTTATAGCAATAGTTTGATTTTACTCTCCCAGAGTGAATCCATACATTTACTTTAGGGTTAAAGGTACTCCAAATAATTGAGTGACTTTCTCTAATGATATTATCTGGAGTTTCCATTTGAATGTGCTTTCCTCACTATTACCTGTCAGCTATTAGTACACCAGGTTCATTTAACCTATTAATATTAACTTTTAGAAAAAAAATAGCTATTTGGAAGAGAAAAGAATAGAAGTTGCAAGCATTTTCTCCTCCCAACAAATTTGGGGGCACAATTTCCCATAAACCATCTCAGTCCTCAGGGAAGCTGAGACTCAGACAACACAATTTCTTTATAGCATTTGTCCCACAGAGTTCATTTCCAAATGAGACATAGATGATAGATGAACAGCTCATGAATCTACATCTCTGCTACTGCTGATTTCATTTTTCTAGTTGATCTCCAGTTATGGTTTTAGGTAGTCTTGAATAATGATCTGTTATTAAAAAATTCATGGAAATCAAAATATGAGTTCTTGCTCTACAATTTGCTAATTGCACTATGATTGAATAAGGCACTCACTCAGTCTCTCAACCTCTGTTTTTCCATCATTAAAAGGGAGACAACAATATTGCATGAAATACTCAAAAGATTGTTGACAATGAGTTTAGCTATCAAACTAAAAGAATATGACCATTTTATTTAGTAGTATGGCAAGTAAGTGGTGTGGATAATAAATGCATAGAAGTTCAAAGGAGGAATAAGTGACCCTCTGCTGTGTAATTTGAAAAATAAATTTAATAGAATAAGAGGGATGTGAGTTGGTTCTTAACTGATGAAATTGGAAACTGATCAATTTTCAATCTCATCAGTTCTTTAAGAACTAACTCACCAACTTTGAGCTGAGTCCTTAAGGAGCCTAGGGAAGGTAAGAGGAAGAGATAAGGGAAAAAGTATTCCAGGTAAGAAGAAGAGCTAGTGAAAAGGCACAGAGAGGAGAGATGAATCTATGTAAAATTGTGCCATGGTTGTTTGTCTTCTGTTTCTCTGAAGGTGAATAACAGCTTTCTTCATAAGTCTAAATCCTTCCATATTTTTCTAACTCCATCAACTCATCATTTCCTAAATAACATTTCAGCCTTACTCTGTTTAATTATTTTCAATAATCTAAGATAATATTGATAACCATGACTGGTATATAGTGTACTTTCCCTATTTTTTCTTTGATTAAATCTATTTTAGCTTTAATTTTGCTACTACGATCATGATTACCACCCTTGCTTTTTTTAATCTAATAAATTCTACTCCTTATCCTTATTATTATTATTATTACTATGGATTTGCTCCTTATCCTTATCTTTTATTTCCTTATTCTTTCCAACTCCTCTGCTTTACTACTTTGCCCTTGTATTACTTGACTTAACCCCCTCCTCCAAAGATCCCTCCCTTAACCTCTCCTTTGATTTTTTCCCTTTACCTTTTTGTTTCTTTCTGACTTTAGAAGATTTTTATAGCCTTCCAAATATACATGTTGTTCCCTCTTTCTTCCATTCCCATTATTCTACATACCTTTCTATAGTTCCCAACCTTATCCCCTTCCCTCATGTTCTTATTTCTTCATTTATTGCCTTTCAAATTTAGACATTGTTCTCTCTTTATCCCAGGATCTGATGTGAGTAGGGTTCACTCTGAAAATTTTTCTCTTTTTTCCATATTCGTATAGCTTTACCCTCTTATTTTTTTCTGTATTTAGAAGACTTTTATACCATTATTAGACACATATGCTTTGTTTCCTCTTTTACCCATTCCTGATTAGTGTAGGATTCCAGAACTACCAGCTCTTCTCTCCTATTTAATTCCTCTATGCTAGTTCTTTCTCTAGCATCACATTTATATAAGATAATTACTCTTTTAACCTTTCTCTACATGATTTTGCTTTTTAAAATCAAATCATATTCAACATTATCCTGAATGACAATCTTAGACATATGGTTTACATTTCTACATATAAAAAAATAAAAAGTTTATACTTATTGAATCTCATAATTAGTCTTTGATGTTAATTTTACATATATCTTGGATCTTACATGTCAAATTTTCTATAAAGTTCAAGTCTTTTGCAACAAAATCTTGGAAGTCTGGCAATTTAATGAAAATCAAAATTTTGTTCAGAATTATGCTTAACTGCATTTTCACTCAAAAACAACATGAAACCAAGCCTCTGAACAGAGTCTAATTAAATGAAACTACTTTCCAGGTCAAGATAGACTGGAAAAACTTCAAGAAAGGTCAGTCTCACTGGGGTGAAAATGGTGTTGAGCCTAGCTCAGACAGATTGTGGGAAACCTGGTGAGAAGGTCTTAATTACAGCAAATCAGCATCTAAGACCCTCAGTCCTGGATCAGTAGAGGAGCAAATCAGTGGGCCAGCTTCCAGTACCAACTCAGAAGGCAGACCCTGGGAAGCCAGAATGTTTCCTGAAAAGAGCAAGCAAAAGCTACTCCCGGCCAACACAAGGGACCCCTGTGCTCAAAGCTGGGGCTCAGAGCTACACAGGAAGCTTGGGACAGTGCCCCCTTGCCCCAGGAGCAGAGCTCCACCTTAAAAATAAAAAAAGAAAATACTAAAAGAAAAGGAAAGAAAATGAGCAAGAAACAGAAAAGAACCTTGACCAGAGAAAGCTGTTATGGTGACAGGGAAGACCAAAACACAAACTCAGATGAGGATGGAATGTTCACAGAAGAAATCTCAAAGAGTGAGATAAATTGTCTTAAGTCCAAAGAGGCTTCTTGGAAACACTCATAAAAGACTTCAAAAGGCAAATAAGAAAGATAGAAGAAAAAAATGAGAAAAGAAATGAGAGGTATGCATGAGAGAGTCAACAGTTTAGAAAAGGAAGGAAAAAAATTGTCTGAAGAAAGTAACTCCTTAAACAGTAGAAATGGAAAAAGAGACACAAAAGATGACTGAAGAAAATCACACATTAAGAAACTAGAACAGGGCAAATTGAAGCTAATGACTTTGTGAGACAGCAAAAATCAATCAAACAAACTAAAAGAATGAAAAAATGAAAAAAAAGTGAAATACCTCATTGGCAAAACAGACAACCTGAAAAATAGATCCAGAAGAAACAACTTAAAAATTATTGCCCAACCTGAAGGTCATGACCAAAAAAAAAGCCTGGATAGCATTCTCTGTCCCAATTGCGAAAACTGTCCCAATATTCTAGAAACAGGGGGAAATACTCATTGAAAGAATATATTGATTGCCTCTGGAAAGAGATCCCAAAAGGAAAGCCCCAAGGAACATTCTTGTAAAAGTACAAAACTATAATCTTAAGGAAAAAATACTGCAAACTTCCAGACAAAAACAATTTAAATATCAAGGAGCAGTAGTCAAGATTACCTAGGATCTGGCAGCTTCTACAATAAAGGACTGGAGGGCTTGGAATACTATATTCTGGAAGGCAAAGGACCTGGGGTTACAACCAAGAATTAATTACCTAGTGAGATTCAGCATCATCTTTCAGGGGAGGAGTTAGAGCTTCAATGAAGTAAGAGACTTTCAATTATTTCTTGAAATAACCAGAATTAAACAGAAAATTTAATTTCCAAACATAGGATGCAAGAGAACCATAGGAAGGTAAATGGGAACATCTATCTATTTAAAGGTTAAACTGTTTACATCCCTAGATGGGAAAACAATATCTGCAACTCTTGAGAATGGTATCTGACATTGGAGCCAACAGAGAGGGGCATTACATGGATTGAGGGTATAGTTGTGAATGGACTCTGATGTGATGTCATCAAAGAAAAAGACAGCATTTCTTATGCCTTTTTTGGCAAGCTATTTTCTTTTCATATTTTTTGCTTTCATTTATTTGCCTATTTTTCCCTTTATTTCTCTTATTTGATTCTGAAAATCAATTTTTAGTTCTTCTAGGAATTCTTGTTCAGCTTCATTGAATTTATATTTTTCTTTGACTCTGCTTATAAGATGCTTTGACTTCATTGACTTCTGAATTTATGTCTTGATCTTTCCTGTCATCATAGTAGTTTTTTAACAGTAAGGTTCTTTTTTGTCTGCTCATATTTTCCCACTCTATTTCTTGATTTAGAAGTCTATATTAAAGTTGGGCTCTATTCCTAGACTGGGGAGTGAAAAAAAGGCACTGTCTCAAACTTTGTTTTTTTTCACACTGCTGTTTTCAGAAGTAGTTCTAACATAGTATGATTTGGGGAGAAATGTGATTACTGCACTCTGGTCTTCTCTGTGATCCTTATCCAGGAAGGACCCTGGATCCCTTGGTTTTGCAATTAATACTGTTCCTCAGGGACCTTGCTTTCTTAGGACTAGAAGTGATATTGTTCCTTTAGGTTCTGATCCCTTGTGACCAAAAGTGGAACTTAATCCTCAGGACTTCCACTCCCTCTTGATTAAAAAAATGCTCCTTTGTCCTTGAACTTTGTGAATAGAGGCAATGGAGTTGCCAAATAGTATTTGGTCCTGCATTCAAGTGCTAACACAGGGGTCCTCTGTAATCTCTTTCTGCTCAATTTCCAGAATCCTTTACTTCTCTGGCTTGAGAGCTTTGAAATTTGCTATTACACTTAGTCCTACTACTGGTGAGCTCTTCCTGGCTTCCCTCAAAATCAACACCAGATCAAGCCTCTAAACAGGTTTTGGAGGGACAGAATCCACAAATATTTGAAGTGTAACAATCTTCCAGCATAAGATATCTTGGAAATACTTCAGGAAAAGTCTCTCAGTTGGGCAGGGGAGAATATAGCCCAACACAGACATTACATGGAGAGCCAGGGTGGAGAGGCCCTACATGGGGAATCTAGTGGGAGGCTCTTGGCCAAAATTTAGCAGCCTTGGCTACTCTTTCCTTGTTCAGAGGCCAGTGGATTAGCAGACTAGACACAATTACCAAAGGCAAATAGTGAGACTTGGAACCCCAGCATAACAAAACTTGGCCAGCCCCACTCAATGCAGTGGGAAAGCCTCCAAGACCACCAGCCCCAGGGTAGCCACTAAGAAGTCCCTGTCACCCTGCAGAGGAAGCCTGGGACAATCTCCTCTGGGCCTTATGAGCAGATCACAACCTTTTAAAATGAGCCAAAAAGCAAAAAAGAGCTTTGACCATAAATAGTTATTATGGAGACAGGGAAGAACAGAACCCAAATCCAGAAGAGCAAGAAGGCAAAAAGTCTCCAGATAAAGCCGCAAAAAGGGATATAAACTGGCCTCCAATTCAAAAGGCTTTCTTGAAAGAGTTCAAAAAGGATCTCAAAAGAGAGTTAGAAGAAAAATGGGGAAAAGGAATTGGAGTTTTGCAGGAGGAAACACAGAAATTGACTGAAGAAAACAACTTCTAAAAATATATTTGGTGAAATGGGGAAAACATACTGAAGAAAGCAACTTCTTAAAAATAGATTTGGCAAAATGAAAAAGAAAACAACTCCTTAAAAAATAGAATTTGAAAAATGAAAAAAAAATCAAATGAACAAAAGAACTCCTTTAAAAATACAATTAACCAAATTAAAAGTAGGTTAAAAAGCTAACTGAAGAAAACAATTCACTAAAAATTATAATTGGACAAACAGAAGTGAATGACTCAACAAGACATCAAGAATCAGTCAAACAAAACAAAAAAAAAGGAGAAAATGTAAAATATCTTCCTGGAAAAATAACTGACCTGGAAAATAGATCCAGGAGAGACAATCTAAGAATTATCAGACTATCTGAAAGCCATGATGAAAAAAAGAAACTGGACAACTTCTTTTAAGAAATCATCAAGGAAAACTGCCCTGATATCCTAGAACCAGAGGGTTAAATAGTCATTGAAAGAATCCACCAGTGGATCACAATGTAGCATTTCCATTTTTTGGAGTTGTTATTGTTTGCTTGTTTTTTGTTTTCTTTCTCATTTTTTTCTTTTTGATCTGATTTTTTTATGCAGCATGATAATTATGGAAATATGTATAGAAGAGTTGCACAAACATATATTGGATTACTTCCTGTCTAAAGGGGGGTAATGAAAAGAGAAAAAAAATTGGAACAGAAGATTTTGCAAGGATGAATGTTGAAAACTATGCATATATTTTATTTTATTTTTAAAAATTTTTTATTAAAAGCTTTTTATTTACAGAACATATTAGTGATTTTTCTACATTGACCTTTGCAAAACTTTTTTTTTGTTCCAAGCTTTTCCCCTCCTTTCCCTCCCCCCACTCCTAGATGACAGGCAATCTAATACATGCTAAATAAGTTAAATTATATGACAAATCCAATATAGTATACATATCTATACAGTTATCTTACTGCAAAGAAACATCAGATCTAGAAAGAGAGAAAAAAAAAAAAACAACCTAAGAAGGAAAACAAAGTGCAAGGAAATATTCACAGAAAGCATTAAAATGCTGTGTTGTGGTCCACACTCAGTTCCCTCAGGTCTCTCTCTGAATGTATATGACTATCTTCATCTATGCATATTTTTAAAAACAAAAAGCTTTAAACATAAAAAAGAAATAGAAAAAAAAAGAATTCACTGGTCATCTCCTGAAAGAGATGTCAAAATGAAAACTTCAAGGAATATTGTAGCTAAATTTCAGAATTATCAGATCAAGAAGAAAATATTGCAGGCAGTTAGGAAAAAAAAAATCAAATATTGAAAAGCCTCAAGCAGGATTACCCCGGACCTAGCGGCTTCCACTTTAAAGGATTGAAAGGTCTGGGAAATGATATTCCAGAAAACAAAGGAACTTGGACTACAACCAAGAATCAACTACCTAGCAAAAGTAAGCATTATCTGTCAGGAGAAAAGGTGGACATTCAATGAAATAGGGGATTTTCAATCATTTATGATGAAAGGAAAATCTGATCTTCAAATACAAGACTCAAGAGAAGCAAACATAGGTAAATAGGGAAGGAAAAAAATTATTATGTTTCTTAAAAGTTAAAATATTTTCATCTCTATATGGGAAGATGACATGTGACTCTTGAGAACTGGATCTAAGTATACTTAAAGGGTGTAAGTAAAAGTTTACATTAATGCGATGATATAAAAAAGAAACTAGGAGTGGAAAAGAGATTGTACTGGGAAAAGAGGAAAGGGTAGGTAAAATGGAGTAAATTACATCACATGAAGAGGCACAAAACATCTATTACAGTTGATGGAAAGAAGGGAGGGGGATGAGCACTATTTGAAGCTTAATGTCATTGGATTCAACTCAAAGAGGGAATATCATGCATACTTAGTTTGATATAGAAACTTAGGAAAGTAGAAGGGGAAAGAAGAAAGGAAAGGGAGAGGCCCTCTTTAGAAGAGAGGGCAGACATAGAAGGGGGAAGGAGCTAAAAAAGAAAGGGAGGGCAGATTGAGAAGGGAGTGGTCAGAAGCAAAATATTGGTGAGGAAGGAAAGGGTGAAAGCATAGGAAAAAAGTATGATTTGGGAAAAATTGGATGACAGGAAATACAAAGTTAGTAATTTTAACTATGAAAGTGAATGAGATGTACTTTCCCATAAAATGGAAGTAGACAACAGAGTGGATTAAAAGCCAGAATCTTACAATATGTTGTTTACAAGAAACTCATTTGAAGCAGAGAGATACATAAAGAGTAAAGGTGAAAAGCTGGAGCAAAATCTATTATACTTCAGTAGAAGTAAAAAAAGCAGGGGTAGTCATCCTGGTCTCAGATCAAGCAAAAACAAAAATAGATCTAATAAGGAAACTACATCTTGCTAAAGGGTACCAAAGATAATGAAATAATATCAAAACTAAACATATGCACCGAGTGGTATAGCATCCAAATTCCTAGAGGGGAAATTAAGTGAGTTTCAAGAAGAAATAAACAGCAAAACTATACTAGTAGGGGATCCCACCCTCCCTCTATCAGAATTAGATAAATCAAACCACAAAATAAACAAGAAAGAAGTTAAGGAGGTGAACAAAATTTTAGAGAAGTTAGGTATGATAGACCTTTGGAGAAAATTGAATGAGGACTGAATGGAATATATTTTTTCCCCAGTTGTACCTGGAACCTATGCAAAAACTGACTAATGCATTAGGACATAAAAACCTCACAATCAAATGTACAAAGACAGAAATAGTAAATGCATCTTTTTCAGATAATGATGCAATAAAAATTACATGTAATAAAGGGCCGGGAAAAATAGACCAAAAATTAATTGAAAACTGAATAATCTAATCCTTTTTTTTTAAACTTTTTGCTGAGGCAATTGAGGTTAATCGACTTGCCCAGGGTCACACAGCTAGGAATGCTAAGTGTCTGAGACCAGATCTGAACTCGGGTCCTCCTGACCTCAGGGCTGGTGCTCTATCCACTGCATTATCTAGCTGCCCCCTGAATAATCTAATCCTAAAGAATGAGTGGGTGTAACAAAAAATAATAGACACAAATGATAATTTCATCCAGGAGAATGACAATGAGACAACATACCAAAATTTATGAGATGCAGCCAATGCAGTCCTTAGGGAAATTTTTATATCTCTACATGCTGACATGAATAAAATAGAAAAAAAAATAAGATCAATGGATTGGGCATGCAACTAAAAAAACTAGAAAAAGAACAAATTAACCTCCCCCCCAATTAAATGCCAAATTTGAAATTCTGAAAATAAAAGGAGGTATTACTAAAATTGGAAGTAAAAAAAAAACTATTGAACTAATAAACAAAATTAATAGTTGATTTTATGAAAAAAGCCCAACAAAATAGATAAACCTCTGGTTAATTTGATTAGAAAAAGGAAAGAAAAAAGCCAAATTACCAGTATCACAAATGAAAAGGGTAAACTTATCACATGAAGAAGAAATACAAGCAATAATGAGGAGCTATTTTGCCCAACTGTATGCCAATAAATCTGATAATCTAAATGAAATGGAGAAAGACTAACAAAAACTGAGATTGCCTTGATTAACAGAGGAGGAAATAGATTGCTTAAGTAGTCCCATTTTAGAAAAAGAAATTGGATACACTATTAATAAATTCCTTAAGTAAAAATCCCCTGAATCAGATGAATTTACATGTGAATTCTACCAAATATTTAAAGAACAATTAATTCCAGTACTATTTAAAATATTTGGAAAAATAGGGAAAGAAGGAGTCCTACCAAATGTTTTTTATGACACAGATATGGTGCTAATATATAAACCAAGTAGGGGCAAAACAGAGAAAAAAATTATACACCAATTTCCCTAATGAATATTGATGCAAAAATCTTAAATAAAATATTAGCAAAGAGATTACAGCAACTTATTACCAGGATAATACACTATGACCAAATGGGATTTATACCAGGAATGCAGGGCTAGTTCAATATCAGAAAAACTATTAGCATTATTCAATGAATTAATAACCAAATTAACAGGAATCATGATTGTATCAATTGATGCAGAAAAAGCATTGGCAAAATCCAACACCCTTTCATATTAAAAACACTAGAGAGCATAGTAATAAATAGAGTTCTCCTTAACATGATAAGTAGCATGACAACAGTAAGATTATGCAATGATCAATTCCGATCGATATGGCTCTTTTCAATAATAAGATGATCCAGGACAATTCCAATGGTCTTGTGATGAAGAGAGCCATATGCACCAAGAGAGAAGACTGTAGAGACTGAGTGTGGATCACAACATAGTATTTTCACTCTTTTTTGTTGTTGTTTGCCTGAATTTAGATTTCTTTCTCATTTTTTTCCTTTTTGATCTGATTTTTCTTGTGCAGCATGATAATTGTGGGAAAATGTGTAGAAGAATTGCACATGTTTAACATATGTTAGGTTATTTGCTATCTAGGGGAAGGGATTTGAGGGAGGGAAAAATTGCAAGGATGAATGTTAAAATTATGCATGATTTGAAAATAAAAAGCTTTAATAAAAACAAAACACAAAAAACGACAAGTAGCATCTATCTAAAACCACCAGCAAAAATTATATGTAATAGGAATAAAATGGAAGCATTCCCAATAAGATCAGGGGTGAAACAAAATTGTTTACCATCATCACCATTATTCAATATTGTACTTATTTAGCAATAAGAGAAGAAAAAGAAATTGAAGGGATTAGAGTAGAAAAGTTTTATTAAACTGTTACTCTTTGATGATGATATACTTAGAGAATCCTAGAGAATCAACTAAAAAATTACTAGAAACAACAACTTTTACAAAGTCGCTAGATATAAAATAAGCTCACATAAGTTATCAGGGATTTCTGTATGTTACCAACAAAGTCCAACAGCAAGAGATAGAAAGAAAAATATCATTTAAAATAATTATAGATAATATAAAACATTTGGGAGTTTAACTGCCATAAGAAATCCAGGAACTATATGAACATAATTAAAAAACACTTTTCACACAAATAAAGATATGTCTAAGCAATTGAAAGAACATCAAGTGCTCATGAGTTGGCTGAGCTAATATAATAAAAATGACAATTCTACCTAAATTAATCTACTTATTCAGTGCCATACAAATCAAACTGCCAAGAAGTTACTTTACAGAAGTGGAAAATAGTAACAAAATTCATCTGGAAGAACAAAAGGTCAAAAATTTCAAGAGAATCAATGAAAAATGTAAATGAAGGTGACCTAGCTGTATCAGACCTAAAACTACATTATAAAGTAGCGATTATCAAAAATATTTGGTATTGGCTAAGAAACAGAATAGTTGATCAGTGGAATAGGTTAGGTTTACATGAAGAGGAAATTAAAGCAATAATGAGGAGCTGCTTAATCAAAAATACAATAATCAATGACTATAATAATCTACTATTTAATAAATCCAATGACTCCAGCTTCTGGGATAAGAATTCACTATTTGACAAAAATTTCTGGGAAAACTGGAAAACAGTATGGCAGAAACTAGACATTGACCAACACCAAATACCCTATACCGAAATAAGGTTGAAATGGATTCATGATTTATACATAAAGGATAATAGAACAAGCAAATTGGGAGACCAAGGGATAGTCTACCTTTCAATCTGTGGAGAAGGAAGGAATTTATGGTCAAAGATAAACTGGAGGACATTATAAAATGCAAAGCAGATAATTTACAGCCACAATTACAAGGGAAGCAGAAAACTGGGGGAAAATGTGTATCTAATGTTTCTGATAAGGGTATCATTTCTAAAATATATAGAGAATTGACTCAAATTTATAAGAATATAAGCCATTCTCTAATTGATAAATGGTCAAAGGATATGAAGAGACAATTTTCAGATGAAAAAATTAAAGCCATTTCTATTCATATGAAAAAATAATTTAAATAACTATTGATTAGAGAAAGACAACTCTGATGTACCACTTCACACTTCTTAGATTGGCTAAGATGGTAGGAAAATATAATGATAAATGTGGGGGATGTGGGAAAACTGGAACACTAATAACATTGTTGATGGAGTTGTGAAATCATCCAACCATTCTGAAGAGCAATTTGAAACTATGCCCGAAGGGTTATCAAACAGTGCATAACTTGATCTAGCAATGTCTCTGCTGGGTTTGTATTCCAAAGAGATCATTAAAAAATGGAAAAGGACCCACAAGTGCAAAAATGTTTGTAGCAGCCCTTTTTATAGTAGCAAGGAACTGGAAAGTGAATGGATGCCCATCAGCTGAGGAATGGTTGAATAAGTTATGGTATGTGAATGTAATGGAATATTATTGTTCTGTAAGAATTGATGAGCACACTGATTTCAGAAAAACCTGGAAAGACTTAAGTGAACTTAGATGCTAAGTGAAGTGAGTAGAATCAAAAAGAACATTGTACACAGCAACAAGATTATTTGATGATTGACTATGATCAATGTGACTCTTTTCAACAATGGGGTGATTCAGGACAATTCCAATAGACTTGTGATGGAAAGTGCCATCCACATCCAGAGAGAGGATAAAGGAAATGTGGATTACAGCAGAGTATTTTCACCTTTGTTGTTTTTCTTTGCTTGTTTTTTCTTTTTCATTTTTCCTCTTTTGATTTTTCTTGTGCAATATAATAAATGTGGAAATATGTTTAGAAGAATTGCATGTGTTTAACCTATATTGGATTACTTGCTGTTAGGGGACGGGGAAAGAGGAAGGAAAGAATAAAAAATTGGAACACGAGGTTTTGCAAGGATGAATGTTGAAAATTATCTTTGCTTGTATTTAATAAAACAAAAAGCTATTATTATTTTGAAATATATATATATATATATATATATATTCTACCTTTGAGATCACAGTGAGTTGTGATCTCTGTGAAACAAAAGATAGGAAGAACACTATTATAAGCACATTATTATAGACTCTCCAAGTTTTTCCTTCTCTACAGACTTTTTCTCTTGCTTTTTTAGAAACTTTCACCCCAAACTCCCTCACTTGATTGGTGAATGCTTTCCTGAACCATCATTTCAAGACAAATCCCAGCCATGCTTTACTTTTCTCCTCTGTTTTCCCCCCATGCCATGTACATTATCCCTGTCAGGGGGTCCTTTTCTTTACCCTATTCCCCACCCACCATTTACTCTTCAAGTTCTGGTACTATAAACTATAATTAAATAAACTCTGATTTGTTTCTGCTTGGAATATATTGATCTATGCCTCTATAATACCATTTGCCATCCTTGAAACTATCAGGATCAAAGTATTTCTCTCTGGTCATCAGGCCTTTTTGTATGTTGTCTCCCACTTAGAATTTAAGTTTCTCAAGAAGAGAGATTGTCTTTGCTTTTGTATTAGTATCCCCTGTGCTTAGTGCAATACTGGGAACATAGGAAACTATGCTGAAAAAAAGTTTTTTCTTTCATTCATTTATATTGATTGCTTTGTAATAGCAAAGAAATAAAAATAAAATAGATTCCCAATAACTGGAGAATAACTGAAAAGATTGTGGTACTTAAAGATAATGGAATATAATTGTACTAAAAGAAGAATGAAGACAATGATTATAGGGAGGTATGGGAAGAATTATGTGAACCACATAAAATAAAGTAAGCAGATCCAGGAAAACTATTTGCAGAGACAATAATATAAATGGAAAGTATAATAGCAAAAACTAAACCCTGTGTAGTTATAATAATAAAGCCCATCCTGGAGAGGATTTGAGAATGTATTTTCCTCCATTCTCTAAAGATATGAAGATACATAGATGTGAAATATTTCATATAATGTTGTTTGATCATGTTTATTTTAGGCTGAACTTTTTTCTATTTCTTTTTTATTCTTTGATATAAAGAATGGTTCTTGGATGGGAGAGATGAAAAGGAAACATTTGAAAGTAAAGATCATGTAAAATCAAAATAAATTTTAAAATCTTTTCTTCAGCAACAATATTCTCTCAGTCATGCTAATTGACTGTAATTATGGAAAACTACAATCCCCTATTCATTAAAAAAACATGGATGATCAAAAGGGTAACAGAAAGAAATTGAGTGAAAATAACTTTTTATGTAAGAAGTGAAACCAAAAATAACCAGAAAGTGCATAATCTGAAAGGGAGATGTACCAAGAGCAAGGGATAATAAACAAAAGTCAGAATTTTTGCAATGATGGATCATTATTTGTATCATTAGAGGGACATCAATGAAGTGTTGAAATGAATTTCCAAAGAGAATCTAGGCAGGTAGGTAATGATACTGTATTAATGTGTGTGGCTTACCCCCAGATCTATTATGATCTCTAGATCTCTGTTTATTATGAATTAAATAAACTGCATTTTTTTGCTTTTAAAAAATCAAAGGATTAAGAATTAAATAGAGTTCTCTGGACTATACTCTTTCCTTTTTGAGAAATCAGAATATTTGTTCTTCTGCAGTAATGTGGATCCTCTCAACTTTCCATGATTTTTCAGAGACTACTGGCAGTGGCTCACTCAGCAATCACACCTGCCAGCTCTTGAATTTATGATCTCAAATACTTTCAGAAATAGTAATACATAAATACCTGTCCATGAAGTAGTCTATCAAAGAAAACAGGAAATTTAGGCTGCCTTATAGTTTTCAAGTTTTTTCTTAAAGACATCTTCCTTCTAGACTTTGAAAATGATACATCAATCTTATGAATGAACATATTAATAAAACCACTTGGCATTAGTCTTATAACTTTGACGCCTGATTACATTTGGGGAAGGGGAGATTTGTCATGTAAATTATCCATCCCTGTATGTTGTTGTTGTTGTTGTTATTTAAGATAATGGTCAGTTGAGTTCAATTACTGAAGATCAGATACAACTTTTATTTTATTTTATTTTTTTAAATTTTATTTGCATAACATATGTGTGGGTAATTCTTCAACATTAACCTTTACAAAGCTTTCTGTTACAAATTTTTCCCCCCAAATCCCCACCTCTCCCCTAGATGGCAGGATATCTACTACATGTTAATTATGTTAAAATACTTGGCAAATCGAATATATGTATATATGTTTCCAAACTTATCATTCTTGTGCAAGAAAAATTGTATCAGATACAACTTTTAAATCAAAACTGCAGAATATAGCATTACTAACAAGATCTCATCCTTAATTCATCCTGTATATTTACAAGCAAAGATTGACCAATGAATGAGAAGGCTGAGATTCTTTGAAATCCAGATCCTAGGGAAGTCACTACCAGAGGGAAATGAATCAGAAAATTAACAATAAGAGATGAAGAAAAAAGACTGAAATTACCAAATATCTCAGGAGGAAGAAAATTTAAACTTTGAACATAAATCAATACATCAACAAAGAAAATAAGAACAGAAGGAAATATGGCCTCCAAATCTAATAAATGAGCTTAGGTATCTATGAATAAATATTGCAAAACAAAGAAAAATGATCCAGTACTTGATAAGATAGAGGATCCTTTGGAATGTGAAGACAGCATGAATCCTCAACATGTTATTCTTGAATGGTTTGAAAAAAAATTAGAAGTATGAAAGAAGAATATATGGTTTTCACAACAAAAATAATTGTTGAAAGAGAATACAACTTATTGGAAAGGCAAATATACTGAAACAAAGGGCAATCCAGATGAAGAGAAAAAAAAATTAAAAAGAAAATATACTCTCTGAGAAAAACATGTTAATCTTGAAGACAGGATAGAGACAACTTCAAAATTATAGATTTCCCAGAAGAATATGTCAAAAAACCTGTATAGCATATTGTAAAAAATAAAACAAGAAAAATACTCAAAACTTCTTAACATAAACAAAAAAACAAAAAAATCAGAAGTGATTAACAAAACTAAAAGTTGATTGTTTAAAAAAGACAAAAATTGAAAAATTTTTAGCTACTCTCATTAAAAAGAAGAGAACAGAAAATCAAATCAATAAAATAGTAAATGTAAAATCACAACATCAAGAAAATTAAAAAGAATACTCAAAATCTCTTATGCAACAAAAAAATTGAAAACACACAAAAATGAAGTGCTAATATCAAAAAATGTGAAATACACAAAATGTCAAAAGACAAGATAAAGATCTTAATCCAATTTTAGAAATGGAACTAATTGTAAAGGAACTACCGGGGGGGGGGGGGGGAACAAACAAAACTCCTAGATGTGCTGGATTTACAAGAGAATTTTATCACACTTTAAGTGAATAATTTCCTTCTTTTTATCTTTGAAAAACACTGTTTGTTCTATAGAATAGCATTCTGGGAGGATGGGGGATGCTAGTGGAAATTATGAAATGTAAAAAACAAAATACAGCAATAAAGTCTTTCTAAAAACTGAACTGAATTAAATTCTTCTTCATTTGCTTTCATACTCCCCTACATATTACACCGTAAACTTCAGAAATGATGGGCTGGTTTGACAATTATACACCAGTATTGAATACAGAATAGAATTAGATAAAAAGTTATTTCTTTCATGACCCAGGTGAGTAGGTCATGAAAGCCTGAAACTTGAGATATGGCATGCTTGTAGGTGGCAAGAAAGGAATAAGGAGACAGGAAGATACTGGAGATTAGTGAGGGGGCAATTTATTGGAGAAAAGGATGAAATAGCATCATTTGTGCATGTAGGGGAATTTGCCTTGGCAAGGGGAAGGTCCACCTTATTATGTAATACAGGAGTGAAAGAAGAGATAGTAGCAGAAAACATCAGAATGATATGAGATGAGGAGGGGAGAAAAGGAAGCTCTTTGCAAATGTCTTCAGTTTTTTTTTCCAGTGAGATATAAGGCAAAGTTGAGAATGTAGGGATAGAAGGAAAGATGAGGTTTTGAGGAGGAATGAAAAGTTTTGGAAAATATACCAAGGTGAGTGGGGTAAGTGAATCAATTTGGGAGCTGTAAGATTGCCTTAAGAACCCAGTTGAAATTATGTAACATAAATTTGTAGTGAACAGAGCTTTATGGTTTTTCTCCAACTTATTCAGCAGTGTATGAGTCAGAGAAAAGGCATACAGATGGTGGGAACAATGCAAGGCTGAGGTTTGAGTCAAAGGACTCAAAATAAAAATAGTGTAAAGTTGAATTGGTTCACCAAGAAGTCAAAATAGGGAAATTCACCTCTTTTGAGGTCCCTCAATAATTCTTATCACTTTCTACTTGTTCTCTATCATAACTGATTTGCTCAATACCTACTGACCCTTTTCACCCATCTTTGGATCTTGGATCCTCTTGCCCTTGGGTCAATCTACAAAATAGACTAGGCAAATTCTCATGAACAGGCTACTGGGCAAAGTTTTGGATCATCTCCATTCCTATCCCCTCTCTTTCTTTCCCTATTTTGCCCCATAAAGAAATCACTTGATTATTCTTTGGGGATAGTCTAATCTTTTGAAAAATACTAATTAAACTTTGTGAACCTCACTTTGAAACACTAAGAAAGTGTGTATGTGTGTGTGTATGTAGTTTTTCCATTTACATTGTTATAATCATTTTATATACTGTGTTCTTGGCTATTCACATTTCTTTTTTATTATTATTATTAAAGCTTTTTATTTGCAAAACCTATGTATGGGTAATTTTTCAACATTGACCCTTACAAAACTTTCTGTTACAAATTTTCCTCCCTAATCCCCACCCCTCCCCTAGATGGCAGGATATCCACTACATGTTAATTATGTTAAAATACTTGACAAATCGAATATATGTATACATATTTCCACACTTATCATTGTTGTGCAAGAAAAAAATCAGATAAAGGAAATACAATACAAGCAAACATCAATAAAGAGCATGAAAATGTTATGTTGTGGTCCACATTTCATATTCCTCTCTCTGGGTATATATGGCTTTCTTCACTGAACAATTGGAACTGGTTTGAAGCATTTCATTGTTGAAGAGAGTCATGTCCATCAGAATTGATCATCATATAGTATTGTTGTTGCCGTGAATAATGATCTCCTGGTTCTGCTCACTTCACTCAGCATCAGTTCATGTAAGTCTCTCCAGGCCTCTCTGAAATCGTCCTGCTGGTCGTTTCTTACAGAATAATAATATTCCATAACATTCATATACCATAATTTATTCATTCTCCAATTTATGGTCATCCATTCATTTTCCAGTTTCTAACCACTACAGAAAGGGCTGCCACAAACATTCCTTTCCTTCCCTTTCCTTCCTTTAAGATCTCTTTGGGATATAATTGGCTATTCACATTTCACTCTGCATCAGTTCATGTAGATCTTTCCAGGTTTCTTTCTATTCATCACATTTATCATTTCTTCCACAATATTCCATTACAATCATATATTATAATTTGTTTAGTCATTTCCCAAACAACCGACATCTAATTTGCTAATGCTGCTATAAATATTTCTTATACATTGGGATAAAATATACATCTTATCAATGGCTTCCTTGGTAGAATAAACCCTATATTAGAATCTCTAGTTCAAAGAATATAGGCAGTTTAGTCACTTTATTTGAATATTTCTGAATTGCTTTTCCAAATGGTTGTACCAATTCCCAGCTTTACCAGTAAGTTTGATATTATTGTCAAATAACATATAAAAACCTATTCATTCTATTCACCCTTTAAGAGCCCCAAGGGCAGAAGAAAAGGATCCAATTTTTTAGAACTGCCATTGGTGTCTTATACAGACATGAGTACCAGGGTACATAAGTAAGAAAATTAAAACAAGTCAGCATCTTGTACTAGGATTTTGTATTGCAATAATGGGACACTGATTGGCACATCTGCATTTCTTTGTATGTTGGCATAACAACCAGTTCATCACAACATCTTGGAGCCCCATCCTTACTGTAATCTCTCTGGGGTTTTGGCTTGGGTTTCTTTCTCACAATATATGAGTTTAGAAGTTGATCACCAGGGCAAAGTACATTCTTATAAAATTGCTCTTATTGTAGGGAGAGAGGCTCTTCTGTTGTCCTTGTCAGTATTTTGACCTTTAATTTACAATTAAAAGGAATGCATCACATTGCAAAGCTAAAACTCAGTTTCTTAGGCTGGCAGAATCACATGAATGGCATCCAATAAATTAACATGCCTAGCAACATCTGCAGTTTCCTGCTTGCATCACCTGACTCCATTCCTTCAATCAAGCTGCTGTGGAGGCAGGGAAGGCAGTTTCTCCATTTCTTAAATGATACCCTAATGTAAGAGATTGTGCTGGCTTTGATATGTCCACAGAGAGAACTGCAGCATCTACACTGCAGATGGTAAAAGCAATGTCTTCCTCAAAACAATTCACAAGGAAGGTAATTATTCTCCCTGGAGAGATGTCACATGTTCCGTTATTTTGGCTGACCAGATTATACTGTCATGGTTATTTAAGAATTATGGCCATCATTATAAATTTAAAAATTTTTAATTAGTTGATGACATCTAGAAAAGGCAAATTTCTATCATGTTTGCACAAAACTTCTCTATGCCGGTTTAAATAATCTTCTGCTTATTTTTAAATCTTTCCATTCCAGTTCGAATGTATTTCTGATTGAATGTGCTCCCATTAGACTTCTGTTAGTCACACGGTGTATTGAAATGTGTCCCATCGGTATGAACTTACAGTCAGAAGAGATATGGGTTCGAATTTGGGTTCTAATGCTTGCTGTGTGACCCTGGACAAGTCATACAACTTCTCCAAACCTCAGTTTCCTCATCTGGAAAATAAGGATAATCATAATTGCAGGACATTGCAAACTTTTGAGGGCTACCTGTTTTCACATCATCATTATTACTATTAGTTTTCAGTAGCCCAAACAAAATTATATGTAGACTTAATAGAGATCAGGGATCCCTTTTTAATTACAAATAAAGACTTGCATCCTTTTCCTATTCTCAAGGTGTCTGCCTTTCCTGAACCATTATCTCTGCAGTTGTCCCTATTCTCAATCATATTCAGTCAGTAATTATGCAGCTCCAACACTTGATGTCTTTCTAGCAAAAGATTCAAAAAGCTGCCGTTGTTCTTTGCACTGTTAGATATATTGGAATATATTGTGGAGTTACTTGTTCTCTGATACACTGGGATTAAGTCACCACTAATGTGTAGGCAGTAACCTCCCTGCCATATTGTAGAAGGCAGCAGTTGTGCCATCAGCCTATAAATGGCCAAAATTCTGTTCATTACTTTATTTACTTTCTTTGTAATGGAAGCAAGTTGGGCTTTTACATTATACGGAATCCTAGTGAGTAAGGAAGCTTAAGTGAGTCTTGGCCATGTCTTTTGTGTAACTTTTTTTCTGAGAACAAGAGAATGTGCTGGCAGTTATCTGGTGGAATGCCAGGAAGCAAGACCATCCTTTCTTGTGTATGGATTAATGAGTTTCCTTTATTTCAGTGCTGTGTTAACCCTGGAAACCTAGCCAGTTCCCTGAGCAAATACAGTCCTCCTAATAAACAAATATTCTTCTTGGTGGGCTTCTTGGGATAAAGCATCCTGTGCCTGGGGGATGGGGGGGGGCTGCCCTATCTCAAGAGTCACGTATCAAATGAGAATTCTCAGTGTAGTGTCTTTTTTGTTCTCAGCCTATAAAAACCTCCTTAGTGGGAAGAGAATTTGAGAATTCTCCTAGGAAGTACTGTACAGCTTGCCTAAGAGTGCCTCTGAGTAGCTGTGACCTTGGAATTCAGTTGCTGGTGCTTCCTTGGAGTGGTGATGATGTATGTGGTATGTTGTTTGCTTGTTATAGTGTCTTCATTGCTATGATGGCCACAGTGTTTGTTAATTGTGTATTACTTTTATGCTATGAGTTGCCTCTTCCCTTATGTCTTATTTAAATCAAGGTTCTGAGCAGTAATAAACTTGTACCCATTCCCTCTAAAACTTCTGGATAGATACGAATTCTAAATCTAGATTAATCTTACATACATGTGGGATTCTATTTCCTCAGAACGAGTCTCTAGTAGTTCCTATCTCTATTCTATTCACTACCCACCTCCACTTCTTGTTAGAAGCCTGTGCTTGGAAATTTCCATGGATGAGGAACCCCCAGTCTCTCAAGGCAGCTCATCCCCATGTTGGGCAACTCTGATTGTTAAGAAGTTTTTCTTGATGTCAAAATTCATTCTTTTTTATATTTTCTATTCATTGTTCCAGGTTCAACCTCCTGGAGCCAAACAGACCATCCCTCTTCCAAAGGACTGCCCTTAAAATACTTGAATCTTTTCTTCTGCAATTTATACATCCCCAATTCCTTCAACTAATTGAAAAAGAAAGGGGAAAGGAAAGAAATATGCTAAGTACTTATGATATGCTGGGCAGTATATTAGGTGCTTAGGAAAAAATTAAATAGTCCTGTCTTCAAGGAGCTGACATTCTACCAGGTGTAACAATGTGTGCACATATAAGTGAAAGAACTTCTGGCAAGACATTGACTAGTCACAAAAGACCCAGGGAATTGTAGTTTTTCTCTGCTTGGGAAAAGGAGAAATTAATGGGAGATCAGCCCTCAGACAGGAAGGCAGAGCTTTTTCATGTACATCCTTTGGTGGGAATTTTAAGGAACTCAGGAAGAGAACAAAAAGGAGAGAAGGGAGAGGTAGTAGTCACTCCATGATGCAGTGTGACCATGGCAACCAATGTCTGTGCAACTGCAGTCCCCTTCTTTAAGACCAAAAGAGATGACCTCTAAATGGATAAGCAGAGTGATGTGTGGCTATTTTTAATCATAGGCACTCACTTGAGAGAAAAAGCAAATATAAGGAACAAATGGTATATCTTTATCCTGCCTACCTTGTCCTTATTTGCCTTACTTTTAAAATATCCCATTAGATTATAAGCTCCTGGAGGGTAGAGACTGAATTGTCTTTTGCCTCTTTTTGTATCCCTATCACTTATCCCAATGTTTGGTTATGTTGTAGTTTTTTTAAAGTTTGTTAATTGAATGATTGTTTAATCTGGCCCTCTCTGCCCAGAAATCCAGATAGGTTAAATTTACCCCTCCCTCAGAGGTGGCTGGTTTCCTTAAGGGGTCTTGGGATCTAACCTAATCTACATGGCTTTACAGGCAGTCAGTGTTACATGTGGGACCTTGGCTAGAATAAAATTCAGCCCTTTTCTTTAGCAGAGATTCCTGAAAATACTTCTGCCCGAGACTTTTGATTTTAGAGATACCCTAGAGCCTCCTGCCACTCCCCCAAAATTTTTGGACTATAAGTGGACAGTTGATTTTTTTCCTGGGAGTGTTCCCTCATAAGTCAGTTCCATTGGTGTAATTTTGCAAACTTTTCACTTATTAATTATGTTACTATTAAATAGTGATTTTTATGTCATTGATTCCTATACAAATCTTGATATACTGATAACCAATACTAATATGTTATACTGAGACTGTTTTGTATTACTAAATACTGATACTAAGTTTAATGTGAGACTTCTGAAATCTCTAGATTGCAAGAGTCAAGTAGAAATGTCCATATTGTTTTTTGACATTTAAACAAATCTAGACTGCTTGTCTTTTGTGAAAGCAAAATGCTCTACAACTTCTTAGGATAAGAATCTTGTGCTTAACATCCACAAATAGCTGGCATTCTTTGCTACTTCTAGAACTGAGTCCACTTGTCTTTTTGTCCCACTGGGCAAGTTGGTAATTCCAAGGAGGAATTTTGGGTGCCCTTTGTGATAAGAGGAAATTGCCTGTTTCTCTATGAGGTTTGCCGATGCCAGAGGGAGTTCTAGAGAATTTTCGTGTGTCCTATGTAGAAAGAGACACTTTGAGGCAGATCTCAGTTGAATGATTTATGAACTGGGAAAGTCATTTGAAGAATTTCTTCCCAGGACATTTTTCTCATTCAAGAATAGGGTGACTCCAGGTTGACCCCAGATCTCAAGTACTGATGGAAAGATTTCAATGTAGTTTGGAAAGGTTTGTGTTTCTTTTTGAAAGAAAAGCCAGTCCTCAAGAAAAAAAAAAGCTTTGGAGGGGAAGAGGGCAAAGAAAAGAGTGAGTGAACTTTATTCCTATCAAAATCGATTCAAAGGGAGAATAACATACACATTTTATTGACTACAGAAATCTATCTTACCCTGCAGGAATGTAGGAGGGGAAGGGGATAGTAGGGAGGGCATATTGAAGTGGGGACAGTCAGAAGCAAAAGACTTTTGAGGAGGAATAGAGTTAAAGGAGAGAGAAAATATAATATTGGGGTGGTGAATACAGTTAGCAATAGAAATTGTGAAAAGAAATTTGAAGCAATTTTTTCCAAAGAGGGCCTTATTTCTTAGGCATATAGGAAACTCAGTCAAATTTATAATAAGTGGGAGCCATTCTCTAATTGATAGGTGGTCAAAGACTATAAACAGTTTTCAGATGGAGTGATCAAAATATTTATACCCATATTAAAGGGAAGCTCTGATTTGCTATTGATTGGAGAAATACAAGTTAAGATAATTCTGAGGTACTACTTCATACTTATTAAATTGACTAATAGGTCAGAAAAAGAAAAATTACAAATGTTGGAGGGGATATGGTGAAACGCAACATTAATACATTGCTAGTTGAATTGTGAAGTGATTCAACCATTCTGTTGAGCATTTTAGAATTATGCTTACTCTTTTACCTAACCACTTCTAGCTATTTATCTCCAAAGAGATTGTTTTTTAAAAATAGGAAAACCAATTATGTCTTTGTTCTTCTTTTTGCTTTTGGGTTGATAAAGGGTAAGGCTAAGCAAGCAAAGATATTTGGTAAACTTTGTAAAAAGTGCTTTTTTATTTGGGAAACTTTGTGTAATGTTCCTTATTTTGTGAATCTATAAAACTCCATGTTGAGGGAGTATTGTGATTTTCATCTGTACTTGTGGAATTGCAAATAATAATGTAATATTGGCTGCTTTGAGCCTATACTTATAGCACTGGGGAACCAAGTTTTCCATTGCTTATGCCTTCTCAGAGACCACAGAACAACTGTTTTAAATTTTTTGTCTGGAAGGGAAATTGCCTGGATGGCAAATTTCAAACAAGGGAAAATGTGTACAAAAAAAAGGCTTTTGAGATGCCAGGATAGTCTAATACCCTGACTCCAAAGGAGTAGCCTCCTTTGACCCCTTCTTTAAAAATTGATCCTATTGATAATGTCTTTCCTTTTCCCAGGAACTCTTTCTTGATGTGTCCAGATCATGTGGAGAACATGAATTGAACTGGGAGGTGGGGATAGGGATGAGGATGGGGGCAGGGCAAAAATCCTTTTGTTTGTCTTTTTCTTCTTTATTTGTCTTTGATTTCAGGTGCCAGTAGTGATCCCTACTAGATCTGGAAATTTGAGCCATGTTGATTCTGGATCCAGGATTCCAAGGGGGGCATTGCAGTAAGCTATGTCAGCAGGAAAGTCCTGAGAATCCAGGGTGCCCTGGGACTGAGCCAAAGGTGGGTTTTGGACTTGGAAGTGAGCTAAGTTATTTGCATATTTGTTTTACACCTTTAGACAAACCTTTGTAAAAACGAATCCTGTGGGGCAGCTAAGTGGCGCAGAGGTTAGGGCATCAGCCCTGAAGTGAGGAGGACCTGAGTTCAAATGTGATCTCAGACACTTAACATTCCCTAGCTGTGTGACCCTGGACAAGTCACTTAACCCTAATTGCCTCAGCAAAAAGCAAAAAGCAAAAAAAAAAAAAAAACCTGAATTCCGCTATTAGTGGTCTTATAAAACTGGAATGCAACATCATTGGAACTGTCAGCATAGGTACAGCCACCACGATGATGTGGTATGATCAACTCTATGATTCTGTTATGCTACATGGAAAAACAGAAAAAGGATCTCGAGTCTTTGCTTTCATTCCCAAGCAGAAAATTCTGCCCTTTAGAAAAATTTTATATCTTATTCAGTTTTTATTTGTATGACACTGACTTTAGTATTGATTGTGCATTTATAGAACAAAGGTGCTCTATATTTCTTATCTTTATGATGTCTTATGTGATACTAATGTTCATAACTGAGAACTGTTTTTTGCTTTTATGAACAAAGAAATCCTGCAGTGAAAAGAAGTATGTTTGCTATACGCTAGTAAAAAATATTAAATGACTAAACAAAGAATAACTGAACAAGTTGTGATATATGATAGTGATGGAATACTACTGTGCTTTCTTATGAAATGAAGAGCTCATTGATTTCAGTAAAACATGGAAATATTTGCAAAAAATAATGAAGAGCAAAATGAACAAAACTAAGGGAACATTGTATATGGTAAGAACAATATTGCTTTAAGAACAGCTTTGAGTAAATAAATTATTTTGGCTACTATAAATATCCAAAATGTATAGAATAAACACCTATTTGTGTTTAATGATAGTCATCTCTAGGGCAAAAGAGGAGGAGAAAATAAAGAAATTTACATGAAAAAAATAAAACTGGAATGCAGGGGAGTTCTTTTACACTTAAGGAAACACCATTGCTAAGAAATGGACCCTATACTCTTCTCAACAATGAGATGATTCAGGCCCATTCCAATGATTTTGTGATGAAGAGAGTCATTTACACCCAGAGAGAAGACTGTGGGAACTGAGTGTGGATTACAACATAGCATTTTCACTTCTTTTATTGTTGTTTACTTGAATTTTATTTTCTTTCTCATTTCTTTTTTCTTTCTGATTGGATTTTTCTTGTGCAGCAAGATAATTTTATAAATATGTATACCTATATTGGTTTTACATATTTTTTTTTACCATGTTTAACATATATTGGATTACTTGCCATCTAGGGGACAGAGTGAAGGGAAGGGGAGGAAAAATTGAAACACAAGGTTTTGCAAGGGTCGATATTAAAAAATTATCTTTGCATGTGTTTTGAAAATAAAAAGCTTCAATTAAAAAAAAAAGAAATGGATTCTATAGCTCAAAGCCCAGAAACCCCCTGTCTTCCTTAAGGGTGACAGAGAACTCTGAGGGATGGTTGAAATGTAATCTTCCTGGACGTAAGCCAGTAAGGGAACAGGTTGGTGGTCTTTAGCTTTTTATTTTTAAAAATTCTGTTAAATAAAATATTTGCGGGATTTAAAATTGTTTCTCATAAACATCTGTGATTAACCCTATTCTTAAATTTCCCTATGTTCTTTCATTTGTGACATGATGACTCATATAAAATGGTGCCTTTTCTAATTGGTTAACCCCTGTGCCGAACCCATTGCTGAGACTTGCTTTTTACTGGGAACCTAAACATAAGACATCCCAAAAGAATATTTTCTTTTCTTTCTTTTTTTAATTAAAGCTTTTTATATGCAAAACATATGTATGGGTAATTCTTCAACATTGACCCTTACAAAGCTTTCTGTTACAAATTCCTTCCTAGTCCCCACCCCTCCCCTAGATGGCAGGAAGTCCCCTACATGTTAATTATGTTAAAATACTTGACAAGTCAAATATATGTATATATATTTCCACACATCATTTTTGTGCAAGAAAAATCGTATCTACAAGAAAGAAAAATCAGAGAAAGAAAACACAATGCAAGCAAACATCAATAGAGGGCATGGAAATGTGTTGTGGTTCATATTTCACATCCCTCTCTCTGGGTGTATATGGCTCTCTTCACTGAACAATTGGAACTGGTTTGAAACATTTCATTATGGAAGAGAGCCATGTCCATCAGAATTGATCATCATATAGTATTGTTGTTGCCGTGAAAAATGATCTCCTGGTTCTGCTCGTTTCGCTCAGCATCAGTTCATGCAAGTCTCTCCAGGCCTCTCTGAAATCGTCCTGCTGGTCATTTCTTACAGAACAATAATATTCCATAACATTCATATACCATAATTCAGCCACTCTCCAATTGATGGGCCTCCATTCAGTTTCCAGTTTCTTGCCACTACAAAAAGGGCTGCCACAAACATTCTTGCACATGTGAGTCCCTTTCCTTCCTTTAAGATCTCTTTGGGATATAGGCCCAATAGAAACACTGCTGGGTCAAAGGGTATGCACAGTTTGATAACTTTTTGAGCATAGTTCCAAATTGCTCTCCAGAATGGTTGGATCCGTTCACAGCTCCACCAACAATGTATTAGTGTCCCAGTTTTTCCCACATCCCCTCCAAAATTCATCGTTATCTTTTCCTGTCATTTTAGCCAATCTGACAGGTGTGTAGTGGTACCTCAGAGTTGTCTTAATTTGCATTTCTCTGATCAATAGTGACTTGGAGCACCTTTTCATATAATTTCATCATCTGAAAATTGTTCATATCCTTTGACCATTTATCGATTGGAGAATGGCTTGAATTCTTATAAATATGAGATAAATATCTATATATTTTAGAAATGAGGCCTTTTTCAGAACCCTTAAATATAAAGATGATTTCCCAATTTATTGTTTCCCTCCTAATCTTGTCTACATTAGTTTTGTTTGTACAAAAACTTTTTAACTTAATACAGTCAAAATTATCTATCTGGTGTTCAATTAAGAGTTCCATTTCTTTGGACATAAATTTATTCCATCTCCACAGGTCTGAGAGGTAAACTATCTTATGTTCCTCTAATTTTCTTATAATATCACTCTTCATGTCTAAATCATGAACCCATTTAGATTATCTTGGTATGTGGTGTTAGGTGTGGGTCAAACCCTAATTTCTTCCACACTAGTTTCATATTTTCCCAGCAGTTTTTGTCAAATGGTGAATACTTATCCCCAAAACTATATTTTCAAGTGTAAAATTGATTCAATTCAATTCATTTCAATAAATATTTATTAAGCACCTACTAAGTGTCAGGCATTGTGTTAAACATTTAAGGATACAATTTTTTTTAAGTAGACAGTTTTTGCCTTCAAGGAACTTATGATCTAATGGGGGGGAGATACATAAAAAGAAGATAGAAGGGGGATCAAGGGAGTATTCCATCTGGGAGCATTTTGTATTATGGAATTAAATATACAGAGATGCAGACAAAAAGTGGAGTATGAACGGAAGCCAATTTTTATAAATCTGCTATGTAGACTAGAATCGAGGAGTGATTGGATATTTTATAAGTACTGGCAAGCTTCCCTGCTCAATAAACTCTAGTACAAAACACAGTCCTCTGTTTAATTTTTAGTCAGCCAGCCAATCAATAAACATTTATTGAGAGCCTTTTTTTGTTGTTGTTATTCACCAGTTTTTAGTCATGTCCAACTTTTTATGATTCCATTAGGGACTTTCATGGCAAAGAAATTGAAATCTTTGAATTTGAAAAAAGATAT
This sequence comes from Myrmecobius fasciatus, assembly GCA_023553655.1. Lineage (NCBI taxonomy): Eukaryota > Metazoa > Chordata > Mammalia > Dasyuromorphia > Myrmecobiidae > Myrmecobius > Myrmecobius fasciatus. Next base: position 124,260 of record JAJPUD010004756.1, on the reverse strand, counting down.
TTTCCATTTCCTTCTCCAGCTCATTCCACGGATGAGGAAACTAAGGCAAACAGGGTTAAGTGACTTTCTCAGGATCACACAGCTAGTCAGTGTTTGAGACCAGATTTAAACTCAGAAAATTGAGTTTTCTTGACTCTAGGCCCAGTACTCTATCCACTGCATCACACAATCACTATGTGCTAATTTAAAGCCCTTCAAAAGTTGACCCAAACCTACTTTTCCAGCTTCATGGTATATTAGTCTTCCAAATCCTTCATTGTGCAATATAACCAAATTGTGTTGTAGAACTGTAGGACCTTCTCTCTGTTCCTCTCACTTCTGTGACTTTCTCTGATTCATCTTCCCTGTCTGGAATGAACTCCCCCCTAAGCTCTGCTTCACAGTATCCATCGCTTCCTTTAAGAGATAGCACAAATACCATGTTCAGGATAAAAACTTTCCTGATCCTCCAACTATTCACATATCTTTCCCTAACTGTGTTATATTTAACTATCTTGTTTACTTTCTTTATATTTATTTTGTGTACTTGTCTCCCTCATTAAGAGTAAGAATGTTTAATTCTTTGTGTTTTTTCTATCCTCAGTGCCTGGCACATAGTATAAGCTAAATACTTGTTTATTGATATAAGTATATGTAAAATGTTCACAAAATAGAGCCAATGGAATTTTGGTAGGCAAGCACTAGTAACTAGAGAGACCACTAGGGAAAAACCTTGTGCAAGGGATAACATTTGAGTTAAGCTTTGAAAAGAAACTCAGAAGTCTAAGAGATGGAGGTGAGGGTAAAGTTCATTCCAGCCTGGACACAGAGAGGGGGTTGAAATGTCATATATGAGGAATTCCACTGAAGACTTCTTGCCAAGAGGACACTGATTATTTTTTGAATCAGATCATCCAATCAATTTGAGATCCACCTAATAGTATAACTAATTCTCCATCCTTTTTATTAGAATAGTATATTTTATCAAATATTTTGCCAAAAACTATATATACTGATTTGTTAGTTTAATCAGTCAATGTGTCATTAAAATATATATCCATTCTTCTTATCCATTAGTTCAATAACCCAACAAATATAGGAAAAAAGATTAGTTTATTATGACTTGTTCTTGGAGTTTTAAATCACTGCTTCCTTTTCTAGATGTCCATTAACCATGTCTTAGTTAAAGTGAAGATTGAGTAGATCAATCAACTCATCTCATCCATTTAAAGTATGTGAGCATATATATTAAAAAGAGAAGATCTTGATTGTTTACAAGATGTGAACAAGGCACGAACGCCTCTGTAGGTGACAGAGTATCTGCCCATATGAGCTGAGGGACTTAGTCATGTCATCTATTGCTTATGTAAAACTTCTAAGTTAGTTGGATTCAGAGAACAGAGGGGTTGACAGCAGAGGAATGCATTCCAGTTAAATCCCAGAGAAAGAATCAATTGCAGGTGGAGGTCTTGATCTTGACCTTGGTCCTCTCTCCATCTCCTTGGTCAGAGAAACCCCATAAACTTTGAAGGTTACAGAGAAACTAGTTTTTTTCCCTTGACATTCTGATATTATTTAAAGAATAACTAATAATAATGATGTGGTAAAGAAAGCAGATACAAGCCCCAGAGAGATCATTAAAAAGGGGAAAGGACCCCCATGTGCAAAAATGTTTGTGGCAGCTCTTTCTATAGTGGCAAAAAACTGGAAACTGAATGGATGCCCATCAGCTGGAGAATAGCTGAATAAATTATGGTATATGAATGTTAGGGAATATAATATTATGCAAACAATCAGCAGGATGATTTCAGAGAGGCCTGGAGAGACTTACACGAACTGATGCTGAGCAAAATGAGCAGAACCAGGAGATCATTGTACATGGCAACAACAAGACTATACGACGATCAATTCTGATGGACATGGCTCTCTTCAACAAGCAAGATGATTCAGGCCAGTCTTGTGATGAAGAGAGCCATCTGCATCCAGAGTGAGGACTGTGGGGACTAAGTGTGGATCACAACATACTATTCTCACTCTTTTTGTTGTTGTTTGCTTGCATTTTGTTCTCTTTTCCATTTTTTTCCTTTTTGATCTGTTTCTTGTGCAGCATGATAATTGTGGAAACACGCAAAGAAGAACTGCACATGTTTAACATATATTGGATTGTTATCCAATGGGATTGGAGGAAAGAGAAGGAAAAAATTTGGAACACAAGGTTTTGCAAAGGTGAATGTTGAAAACTATGCATGTTTTGAAAATAAACAGTTTTAATCAAAAAGAAAGCAGCAGATACAAGGCTTTACAAGTAGTCCAGGAAAAAAAGCTACACATAGCTTTAAGAGAAACACTTCAAAGTTTCCAGAAAAGTAACTTCCAAGAACAATGGTTATCTTTTCCACACATGCTCTCAAAAATTACTTTCCTCTAATTCTATCGATATAGTTAGAAAAATGTCACTAATTTTGGAGAGGAGCTTTTGTACCAACTATTTGTACTATCCTATCCTATTATCTCTCCCTGTCTAAAAGCTAACTTTCTAACTAATTGATATCAACTAAAAATTATGGAAGTAAGCACACTGGTAGGGACTTTTGAGTTATAGCATTTGATAAACAACCTCCAAAATATTAAGAATAGTCCTAGAACCTTGAGGGGACATGAAATTTGTACTCTGGGAATTCAACTCTTCCATGCAAATAGGAGTTGGGATACAGCATGCTGTATCTGTGATGATACATTCTAAAAACTTTGGGTAATTAAGGTCAAGCTCACTGGCCTACAATATAAGACTCCATTAGCTTCCCTTTTTGGAAAAAATGATATAGTATATGTTCTTCTCCAATCCTTGGGTACCGTTTCCATTTTCCACAATCTTTCTGATATCTCAGACATAGAGTCAATAATTGATAGTTTGTATACATCATCCAGACCAAGTGATTGATTTCAACATTATCTTTGATATCACTTCTCTACTAGCCATTCTGTCACTTCCAGTTTAAAAGTCATTTCCCAAGGCATAGAAAACAGAAGCAAAATAAAAATTAAACAGTTGTAACATCTCTTTGTTGTCAGCTATAATTTTCTTTTCCATCATAGCAGTGGTCTTTCCCTTATCTTTTCTTCCTCTTGGCCCCAATATAGGTTTTTTGTATGTTTATTTGTTTGTTTTTGCTGAGGCAATTAGGGTTAAGTGACTTGCCCAGGGTGACACAGCCAGGAAATATTAAGTGTCTGAGGCCAGATTTGAACTCAGGACTTCCTGACTTCAGGGCTGGTACTCTATCCACTACACCAACTAGCTGCCTCCAATATAGTTTTTAAAACAACAATAAAACACCTTTTTTTGTTGTTCTTTGCTTCTCTTCTCAGCTTCAGCTTATTTCAACTAAAAGCATTATTGACAATATTTTATGGAACTATACCACACTTCTTCATTCATCTCATTCCCTACTATTGCTTCCATGTTTTTTATATTACTAATAGAAAATTTGTTGCTCAGTGTATCCATCCATTTTTCCAGAACAAAGTGAGGAAGATGTTCACTTGTCTTCATTGGTCTGTACATTGCTGCATATGTGAAGTACAAATCTACGATTCCAGAGCATCTCTGCAAAGGTGATACTGAGTCAAACTAGATAGTTCCTAGCTGAGAGCCTCATGCATTATGATGTATTATAAGGATTCCCCATTGAACTAATGGAATAACCTTGAAAGTAGCTACATTTGGAGCCAGCCAGTTTCAACATCTACATAATTAAGTGAACTGATATAGGAAAACATCTGTTTCCAACATTAGTGAGACACTGTTAACATTAATCAAATGGTTAGTATCAATGGTTAGTTAAACATGAACCCCAGCATCATAGAGTAGGTCTGATATTAGCCAATCAATGTGGCTGATACTGACATTAATCACTTGGTCCTTTAGTCATCACATAATATAAAATCTCTTTAGAGTATCACAGCAGAGAGAAAGATCATTGTGAATTAGTAAAAATTGTGAATCTAAAAAATGATCCTGTTAAAGAAAAATATCAGTTTGTTGGTTTTAAATATCACATTACTGAAGTGTTACAGTGGAGTGTAAAAATAAGAGAAATGGATTTAGTGTCAAAAGTCCTGGATTTTTCTATCTGGTACCAATAAGTCACGTCATCTTCATGAGTCCCTGTGTCATCATCTATAAAAAGAGGATAATAATTATTGCCCTGCTGACTTCAATAGTTAATAAATATTTATTAGCTGTCTACTGTGCACTAGGAACAACTATGCTGAGCACTAAGGATACAAAAAGAGGTAAAAGATAATCCCTGCCTTTGAGGATCTTACAATCAAATGGGGAGACAACAAGCAAATAAATCTGTAAAAGCAAGTTATATGCAAGATAAACAGGAAATAATTAAGAGACAAAGGCAATAAAATTAAGAAGAATTGTGGAAGACTTCCTAAAGAAAGTGGGATTTTAGTTAGGACTTAAAGGAAGCCCAGAAACTTAGTAGGCAGAACACTTGTTATAAGGGAGAAATCCAAGTATGAGGGACAGTGAAAATACTCAAGCTGAGAGATGTTATGTCTTGTTCATGAGACAGAAAGGAGAACAGAGTCACTGTATCAACAGGATTATAGTGAAGACGAAATAAGATAATATATGGAAAGAATTTTGTAGATTATAGAATACCATGCAATCCTCAGTCCCCTGTTATACCTGAGGGAGATGATTCCCAAACATATTTCATGGATATGTATATGTGTGCATATGTTTTATTAGTACATATAATAATAATCTAGTATATATACATATAATGTTTCCAGGCTTGACTTTTCTTCCAAGATCCAAACTAGAATTTTCAGGTATTTTTAGAATATCTTCATCTGGATGTGACTTTGGCACCTAAAATTCAAAGGTACTAAAATTATTATTTTTCTCTAAATCTGCTCCTTCTTCTGACTTCATTGATTCTGCTTTTAATTTTGACCATTACTTCTACAGTTGAAAATTTGGCTTTGTCCTTAATTTTTCTCATTTTCAATTTTTAAGTCCTCTGAGGATTGCTCTCAGTCTTCTTTTTCATTCATTACTTCTTCTCTAGTCACACAGTTAACACATGAACCAGCTATAACATTCTGACAAATATTTCTATCTCTTCTTTTTCCTTACTTATATTATCTACTACTACTATTGCTAAGAAACTTTCCTGATGCATAGACTTAGTCATGTATCACATTTTGATCAAAGATTTTGAGTGATTCCTTAGTATCTCCCCAAGTGTGATGATTAAAATTTTCAGGAGATATACTTTTCAGATAATTTAATCATTTTATTAATAAGCCCAGCACATTTATTAATAAGAGGATGGTCATTTAGCCATATCTCTTAGACCAGAGAGAATTATGACAGCCCAGGCTCATGGCTTATATGTCCTTTTGGAAGAGGACTATTGAAAAGGATGGCAATAAAGTCTAATTGGCTAGCAATGTGAGAATAAATATTATAATGAGTGATCATTATAATGTACCTCCATCATGTTGGCCACTTCTAAGTACTTCCCTTCTCTAGTCTTAGGCAATATATTAAAAAAAATTCTACCCCACCCAATTTCAAGCAGAAAACAATGGCTACTCCACCTATGTGGAGTCTGAAGAAGAAAGTCCAATCTCATCAGGAATGTCCTTCAAAAAACTGATAATATTAAAGTCAGTACTTTGAAAAAGGGAAAACTCTGGATATTCCTAAATCATTGGTAATTAATAATCATTCCTCTCATTCCTCCATTTGATTCTATTGAGAAGCATCACCATCTCAATGAATCACTAACTGAAAAACACTTCATCAAGGGACTTATGAAAGGAGGCAATGTGAAGGGAAAAGGGACAGGCCCTTTGACAAAATCAAAGGGAGCAATCTCTTTTGATACGTAGACCATATAGATAAAAGGCATAAAGGGGAAAAGTACAAAAGTAAAATAAAAGTCTGATTCCTAATTTTTTGAAAGCATCTGATGTAGCTCTCTGGTTTGGGTATGCTCTCAGAGTAGTTCTTATCTGGTTCAGGTCACTTGTAGAAATTTTTTTCTCTGCTAAAAATTTCCTACAAAATTGGTCTTAACATTATTTTAAATTTACTTTGCTATCAACTAGATCAGATAATGGAGGCAAACTAAAAATGCATGTCTATTAATGGAATATCAATTTTGGTCTAAAGACCAAGCAATTTGCAATTTTAAGTTGGTCAGTTGTCATATTGAAATATATATATAAAGCTCAGAAACAAACAGAAAATTAGAACCCAATTTTTATACTTGGCATTATTCATTTCTCTATTAGGATGATGATTCCACTAATACAAAAATGAATTCATTTAAAAGTTGCCAATTTAACTTCAGTATAACAAAAGATTCTGGGATGGGATATAGAAATACATTAAATAACTAATTTTAAAACAGTGTGTATCAAGTAAATTATTTATAACAAAACACTTTCAACTTTTAGCCATATTGGAATGAAAACCCCTAACAAAAGTAGATGTCTCTTTAAGGCATTTACATGATAGACCACAAGCCATTCCTCTTTTAAGATAACAAATTGTACCAATATCCCTTTCCTTAACACAGAACTGAGAGAGTTATATTCACTAAATAACAGAATCATATCCTAGTTTCACAAGTCTTTGTATCATTTGCCTAATTATTCCCATACTATTGTGAGAAATTAAAGGATCTTAACTTACACAGCAATATATAACTAATAACAGATGTCAAAGCTAACCAATTAGTTGTTTAGAATATACCAAGGACTAAAATTTTGGGCTAAAAAGTTCAAATCTTATATCTGCATCTTATAGTAACTTAGATGTGTTAGCTTGTGAGATAAAGATTTAATATTGTATTCACATTGATCATTTGACATTGATTACAGAAATTTGCCATAAAAGAATAGGGATATAAGAGAAAGTGTTCCCTTCTCTTGATGTCAGTTCTAGATACAAGTTATATAGTTAACTAATTGCATTGACCCAGGCTATACATAGTCAGGCAGGTGAGATATTTTTCATTTCAGAGGAAAGTCATATTGGGGGAAATTGAATCACAATAATCCTACTGCAGCCCATGCCAAGAATTGTTCTCCCAGCCTTTCCCACAAAAACTCCACCTGTGTAAATCCCATAGGGTTGCTGGCATCATCAATTCAATCAGCAGCCTTCCTTGATGATTACATTTGGAGTCAGACTCAGAACAATAATGTCCAAAAAAGGTTATAAATAGCAAGTTTCAAAAATCAGAACTTCAGCCAGATTCAGCTCTCTAGGCTTACATATCCAAGGGAACAAGAATTGTCTATAATCTCACATTAGTAATAATAAGAGATTCATCACAGAAAAATCACAATTTACCTTGATATAACTAGTACTCATGTTAAGTAGATGTTTTTTCATCCCTAAATTAAAAAAAAACACAAATGATTTTAAGATGCTTAGTAATAACAAAAGACTTGGGATGGAATGTGTAAAATATTAATAATTCCAAACTGTATATAGAACAGATTATATGAAACATTGTCTATAGTAAAACATTCAAATGGACATAAACATAGACTACTGCTCTCAGAATCTCTTTAAACAATGGGGACATCTTTAAGGTAATTCTTAAATAGTTTATATGTATTTATATACATATTCTAATCCCAGATTAATTAAAAAACAAACAAAATCAAATTTCCCATTAAAGTGACAAAAAATGGCTCATAAATTACTACTCTTTACTGACATAACTGACTATACTGATATCCTGTTCCTTAAAATAAAAATAATGACTTTAAGTTCCCAACTTTAGATTCACATCTCTGTTTCACAAGTTTCTCTACCTTTGGCAAGTTATATCCATATCATACTGAAAGAATGAAATGCTTCAGGAACTAAATCTTATACATATGACAAGTTCTAGTACTAATTTAATTCTTGCTTAGGCCATGGAAAAACAACAAATTTAAATGAAAATAGCAAGATCTTTCCACTTGTTGCCTATTACAGTAATTTAGATGTTTTAGTATTAATATAACAACTAATAGATTCAGTATTGCAATGTCAAACTTCCACTGTTTGCCAACCCTTAAAATAGAAATATGTATAAGAGTTATAAGCTGGCACAAGCATCAAAACTGGTCCTTAAAGACTACATCAGTATAAGTATCCTAGCGTATGAAGCCAGATGGACAAATTTCTCATATGGGAAAAATGAATATTAAAGAATCCAATCTTAGCTTTCACAAGGTAAGCTCCCTACTATATTTCCAGTAACAGATATTCACTTAGATCTCAGATGTTGGTTCCACTGAGATCCTAAATGCTGATTTTTTTTTGTCCTTCATTCTCTTTTTTTAAAATTTTTAAAATTTTTTTTAATATATAAAGCTTTTTATTTACAAAACATATGAGTGATTTTTCAACATTGACCTTTGCAATAACTTTTTTTTCCCAAGCTTTTTCCCTCCTTCCCCCCAACCCCCACCCCTAGATGACAGGTAATCTAACATATGCTTAATAGGATAAATTATATGACAAATACAATACATGTATACATATCTATAAAGTTATCTTACTGCACAAGAAACATCAGATCTAGAAAGAGAAGAAGAAAAAACAACCTAAGAAGGAAAACAAAATACATGGAAATATTCACAGGAAGCGTTAAAATGCTGTGTTGTGGTTCACTCTCAGTTCCCTCAGGCCTCTCTCTGGATGTATATGACTATCTTCATCACAGAACAACTGGTTTGAATCACATCATTGTTGAAGAGAACCATGTCCATCAAAATTGATCATCGTATAGTCTTGTTGCTGTGTATAATGTTCTCCTGGTTCTGCTGATTTCACTCAATGCTGATTTTTTTTAAAGCATCCATTTAGGGTTCATGATTTAGACATAAAGAGTGATATTATAAGCAAATTAGAAGAACAAAAGATAGTCTGCCTCTCAGATCTGTGAATAAGGAAGAAATTTGTGGCTAAAAAGAACTGGAGTATATTATGGAATGAAAAATGGATAATTTTGATTATATTAAGTTAAAAAGATTTTGTACAGATAAAACCAATGCAGATAAGATTAGAAGGGAATAAATTAGGGGAAGAAATTCATATTCAAAGGTTCTGATAAAGGCCTCATTTCTAAAATATATAGAGAACTGACTCAAATTTATAAGAATTCAACCTATTCTCTAATTGATCAATAGTCAAAGGATATGAGCAGACAATTTCCAAATGAAGAAATTGAAACTATTTCTAGTCATATGAAAAGATGCTCTAAGTCACTATTGATCAAAGAATGCAAATTAGGACAACTCTGAGGTACCACTACCCACCTCTCAGATGGGGTAAGATAACAGGAAAAGATAAGGATAAATGATGGAGGGGATGTAGGAAAACTGGGACACTAATACATTGTTGGTGGAGTTGTGAACCAATTCAACTATTCTGGAGAGCAATTTAGAACTATGTCCAAAGGGTTATCAAACTGAGCATACCCTTTGGTACAGCAGTGTCTCTTCTGGGCCTATATCCCAAAGAGATCTTAAAGGAGGGAAAGGGTCCCACATGTGCAAGAATGTTTGAGGCAGCCCTTTTTGTAGAGGCTAGAAACTGGAAACTGAGTGGATGCCCATCAATTGGAGAATGGTTGAATAAATTATGGTATATGAATGTCATGGAATATTACTGTTCTGTAAGAAACGACCAGCAGGATGATTTCAGAGAGGCCTGGAAGATGTTAAGTAAAGTGAATAGAACCAGGAGATCATTGTTCACAGCAACTGCAAGATTATACAATGATCAATTCTAATGGATGTGGCTCTTTTCAACAATGAGATGATTCAGGCCAGTTCCAATGGTCTTGTGATAAAGAGAGCCATCAACATCCAGAGAGAGGACTGTGAGAGCTGAGTTTGGATCACAAAATAGTATTCTTTACTCTTTTTGTTGTTGTTTCAAAGCTTACATTTAGTTTTCTTTCTCATTTTTTTTCCTTTTTGATCTAATTTTTCTTGGGCCCCATGATAATTGTGGAAATATGTATAGAAGAATTGCACGTTTAACATATAATAGATTACTTGCAGTCTAGGGGAAGGGGTGGAGGGAAAAGAGGAAAAAAATTTAGAACACAAGGTTTTGCAAGAGTGAATGCTGAAAATTATCTATGCATATATTTTGAAAATAAAAGGGTTTAATAAAAAAATTTTAAAAATAAATAAAATAACCATTTAAGGATGGTCCAAGGACAAATCTAAAAATGAAACCCCCAGAAGAATATTCTAGGTTCCCACAAATCTTTTTCCTCAAACAATAAAGCCTTTCTAATCATAGTAGGTTTGGAAACAATTGTTTTACCATCAAACTATTGTAATAAATAGACTTCCAAACAAAAATTAGTAAGTCTTCTAAAAATCCCACAAAAGTTTTTTTACAAAAAATTTTATATATTTAAACATATATATATATATATTTATATATAAAAATATATATTAAAATATAAAAATATATTTATATTTATATTTAAAATATATTTTATATATTATATATTTCTGAACAGTATTTTCCATTTCTTAAAAGCAGCTTAAAATTTATCCTGATGTTAAAAAGCTAATCACTAAACTTTCATGAAGTAAATTGGTTGGAAACCTCTAAAATAACAGGTATTTCTTATTCAATCTTAAAGAAAAAATAAATCTTTAAACTGGAATTTTTCAAAACTAAGTATAAAATGTCTTTAAGTAACATAAATCCCCAAAGTGCCATAAAACTATAAATTCCTAACCATAACAAATTCCTAAATACCACACCCACACTCCACACAGGTTAATTGCAGTGAGGAGAGTATTCAGTTTTTCTCAGCCAAAAAATGAAAACAAAAACCAATTAAATTATCCTTATCACAAAGTTTACCAGATTAAAAAAAATTCACTCAGTATCTTTTTCTATTACCTTTAAGTATATCACAAGAAATTAAGAAAATAATTATATTTTGGAATCCTATATAAAAAATGAGCATGTGATTGTTTACTTAAACCCCAAGGAAAAAAACAGTTCTGGCCTCTTGCTGTAAACCTCTAGATTAATTTATATACATGCATACTTATGTACACGTATATACATTTTTGCATACATACATCCATTCATACATATATACTTAGATGAAACTTACTCTATATCATACGCAGTCTTGAAAATTACACTCCATTTTCTGCAAGGATTCCTTTTTATTCAAAAAAAACGCAACAACACAAAAAAGACTTGAACAGAGTTGAGAATTTATGACTAGATGTCCAAAAAGTCTTGAAAGTTTACATAGATCTTTTACAAGATTTTTTCTTTATATAATTACCAATTTTCCTTTTAGAATACCTATGTAAATATTTTATAGTTTTTAACATCATGACAATATCTCCAAATAATTTAGCTAACAATCTCATGATTCAATAAGTGATGGCTAAATAATTTTAGATGAAACTTCCTCTTAAATATAGGCAAAATTTGGAAGTTTTAAGTTCTTAAATTACAGTATTTCAGAATACTACAGCAAGTCAGCAAGACTGATAGAATGACTCAACTGTTTTCTAACCCATTCTTTTTTTTTTAACAATACAATTCCTAATAAATCTAGATTATAAGAAAAATTACTAATAGTTCCCCAATTATACAATATAAGAAAATTTGGAAACACAGAAATACTATAAACAATATTATGTATTTAAAACTTGTAACAATGCCCATTGCCAATCAGGTGGTCTCAATTCAGGTGAATGTGCATCCAAGTTACTTTATACAGAAAATCATTCATCTCACCACCATTGGCATTGTATACTGATTACTTCCAAAAACAATTATCTTTTGGGTTAGGTTGTAATTTACCATAATTATCCTGGTAGGAGAATACAATAAAACCTGTTCCTATTTCCTTCAAGACAGATTTTGACTTAAATCCAACCAAATCAAATATATATTCATAATTGCAAATGGTAACATTTTAATATTCCAGGTCCACTTCAAAAGAAAGAAAAATTATTATCCACAAATTCATGTATCTTACCCCCCCTTTTTTTTTCCTGAGGCAATTGAGGTTAATTGACTTGCCCAGGGTCACACAGCTAGGGAATGTTAAGGGTCTGAGACCATATTTGAAGTCTTTCTGACTTCACTGGTGCTCTATCCACTGCACCACCTAGCTGTCCCACCTTCTCCTCTTTTTAAGACAAGTGGTGACAATCTCCAGTTTCACATAATCTTTTCTTTTACTTCCTTAAAGAGCTGGATCAATTCTCAGTTCCCTGCCTCTTTTACCTTTCTTTGAGATTAAGAGCTACCCTAAGCATTCTGGCTCTCAGTTCTCATCCTCCTGGGAATTTCAAACTGTATATACTAGGAAATACATATAAGTTTTACAATCAGTTTGAAATCACACTTGTTATCATTAGGTTAATTTAAAAGCATGCTGGGAGGGGCAACTAGGTGCTCTATCCACTAAGCTAGGGCTTAAGCTAGTGGATAGAGCACCAGCCCTGAAGTCAGGAGGAGCTGAGTTCAAATGTGATTTCAGACAGTTAACATTTCCTAGCTGTGTGACCCTGGGTAAGTCACTTAATCCCAACTGCCTCAGGGGAAAAAAGTTAATAAAAAAGTATGCTGGGCTAAAATACCCTAAGATTCTAAATTCAATTGCTGCTTTTGGCTCAGGAAAAGAGACCTAATGAATTTCATTTAATTCTAGAAGAACATGGTCAGTTTTCCCAGGCAAAAATCTTCAAGAACTTTCATAGAGGGAGTTAATTAAATAGTTGAATTAAATAATAATTAAATAATTGAACAGGTCAAAGTAAGATTTAAGATTTTTATATAGTAATCAAAGGGCTTCCTATAGGTGCATATTGAAAGGTGGGTGAACATGATTTTTACCAGACTATCTAATCTTATTCTTTAGGAACACTGATTCCTCCTGAGCACCCATAACAGAACAAAAAAAGCTTGATTTTGATTCCTAAAATGTTGCTTTAAAAAGGCTTGACTGCCTACTTGACAACAGAAAGTTTTCCAAATTTCAAATCATACTCATCCCCCTTTTTGTCCTGCAGTTCTTCACCTTTTAGAATCTGAAGAAAGTTAACACCAAAGAATTTACAAATTAACAGTTATCTTTTTCTTTCACCTTTCACCAATATTACTCATAAAAACGGCTTTTACAGTGTCAATATACATGTTAAACAAATTACTAAAATCCTAAAGTGACTATTTAAGGTAGAAAAGTACTGATGAAGTGTCTTAAACAAAAAACTTATTTTTGCATTGTAAACACATTGCTCTGATGTCAGATACATAGGGAGGGAGAGGGGGAATAATGGCAAAGGCAGTCCCCTAGATTTAATTTAAATATAATCTACAAGCTTTAGTTTGGGGATCCAATTAAATTCAAATCTATCTAACTTTACTTTGTCAAGTCATTGCTGTCTCCAACTGTTTGTTCTAAATCTTTAACAATCGAAAGCTGCTGTTAGAGCCCAATCTAAAGGCATTTTTACAGAGATCCCTTCTCTAATACCACTTCAAACTGTAAATTCCTGAGTCTCACTCTGCTTTTCCAGTTTCCCCAAACTGGCAAATACAGGCTATGTCTCAAAGACAAAGATAAAATGCAGACAAAAATATACAGAAATCAAAGGTGAGACAAAAACTCCCCTGCTTTTGTACTTACCTGTCTGCCTTTTGCTTAGAACTGATGTTTTTTTCTACACAACCAGTCCTACATGTAGCCTTATTCCTTCCACATCTCTGCCTGAAAACGCTAAGCTGACTTCTCTTAAAGCCCTCTTCTGCAGAATTTTAATTTGTCCCCCAAGATTCATAGTTTTTATGAGAATTGGTACTCTCAGAGCAGACTTTTAAATTGTCCCCCAAGAGTCATAGTTTTTACAAGAGTTGGTACTCTCACAGGTTGCTTGTTTCATCAAGCTCTTAGGGTTCTCACCTACGAGAAATTTCAGGCTGCATCTGCTTATTAACTCTTAAAAATTAATAAGAGAACTGGAACAGTCAGAATTCCAATTCTGAAGTGGACCCCAAAATTTCTCAACATCCCACATCTCTGATGAATCACTCCTAAGCCCCCTAAAAATTCAGCTTCCAAATACAATTTGTCTTCAAAGCCCTCTTTGGTAGAGGCTTTTATTTGCATGCATTCTGTCCCTGTAAGTATGAGAGGCCCCCAAGCTGGTGAGAATGAAAATTAAAGAACTACAGCATTAAAAACAGATAAATAGTCGCAAAACATGTAAACTTACTCAGAAGGAATTTACTTACTGGTAAAAGGGTGAGGCAGATCACAACCAGGGTACTAACAAAGAACTCTCCTTATGTAAAGCTCTCCACCTGGGCCCAATAGGAGAGATTTTTTGTTTGTGAAGAAACTAAAGTGCAAGGTTCTGATCCCTTGGTGACTAGCCATAAACATAGTGACTAAAAAGGTTTGAGAGACATAATTTCTGTGTAATTGAATCCCATGATTGAGCTCATGATTTATATATCCTATTTGAAAAGGAGTGTTGTTGCCAACCAACTCTAATTGGTTAACAACTAATGAGAAAATAAATATTACAATGAGGGGCTGGATCAAAACTTTGATTATGTCATCTACTTATAAATTACTTCCCCTCCCCTTTCCCCCAGACTTGGGCAATCTTTCGAAGAATTTATGTCTCACCCAAGCCCAAGCAGAAAACAATGGCTACTCTACCTCAGTGGAATCGGAATAAGAAAGTTAGTCCAGTCTCATTATCAGCAAAACTGAACTTTTCAGAATCAGGACTTAATAAAAAAGGGGAAACTTTGAATCTCTCTAAATCATTGGTCATTGATAATAATTTATCTCACAAGTACCCAAAATACTTTGCCTGTCATTCAAGAACATCTACAATCTTCCGTCACCTAACTTTACCAGACTTACTAGTATTTCTTCCCTCATACTTTGATACTCAGGCTAACTAGTTCTATTCTCTCCCTGGTTTCTCAATAGCTCCTCTACATTATAACCTCAGCAATGTTGCCCAGGCTATCCTCTTTTGACTAGAATGTCCTCTTTCCTCTCCTTTGCCATTTTTTCCATTGAATTTTTTTTGGGGGAAGGGGGAGCAATTGGAGTTTAAGTGACTTGCCCAGGGTCACACAACTAGTAAATGTTAAAGTGGCTGAGATCATCCTTATTGTATCATCTAGCTGCCCCTTCCTATTGAATTTCTAGCCATCCTTTTTTAAATGTTTAATTTATTAATTTTAAATTCATGCTCTTTTTTTTTAAATTACCATCATTTCCCAATGACTCCTTCCTCTCAATAGTATCCTCCTTTGCAACAAATAAGTAAAGTCTAACAAAATAAATCAATACAATAGACTTCTCTGAAAATGTATACCTCACTTGGCACCCATAGTCCAATAACTTCTCTGCTAAGAAAATAGAGGAATGTTTTGTTGTTAGTTCTCTGCAATCCTTGATTACTACATCGAACCTTTTTCTTTGAAACTTTGCTTGTAGACCATGTGAAATTATGATCTTCTTTTGGGTGTCCCTGGCTCCATATTTCTTTTCAATTCCATTTTCTTTTCTTTGCTCATTTTTCTAGCCTTGCTTTCTGAATTGGGACTTCGTTTTGGAACCAGGTTCTGTGGACATCTTTTTAAAAAATGTGGGGGCAGAGTATCAAGAAGCAGTTTATGGACCTCTTTACCAAAACTCCACCAAACAGACCTAGAAAATACTCCAGACCAAATCATGATGGGGAAATTGAATAAAAGTTCACATAGCATCACTTTATCAGCCTTGGCAGGCATAGAAAAACAACAGATAGAATTGTGGACCCTAAGGTCAGGGTGTTTATCAGGAGCACATTGTGTGGAACACTCCAGCATCCGTGGAGAAGCTGTGCACAGAACAAGAGGGCTAGTCCTAACTGAGGGACTAGCACTTCATGTGGGGTTTAGTGACAAGTGTCAACTGGCAATTTTATCACACACTACTCAGCTAGAATTTTTGGAAAATATGAAGTTTTCTTTTTCTTTTAAATTCAATATTTTTTAATAAATGGAAGGAGAGTACCAGAGGGGGAAATGGGAATGAGAACTATGGGAGAAAGAATTAACAGCTTGGCACAAGAGGTACAAAATTTTGCCCATGCAATAAATTCCCTAAAAATTAGAATGGACCAAATATAGAAATATGGAAAACCAATGACTCTATAAGAAAATAAGAAATATTAAAAACAAAGTCAAAGCCAAAAGAAGAAAAAAGGAGAAGAAAATATAAGATATCTCATAACAAAAGACAAATGACATGAGAAACAGATCAAGGAGAAAAAAAATTAAGAATCATTGGACTACCTGAAAGCCATGACTCCCCAAAGAATCTAGATATCATATTTTGAAAAATATTAAAAGGAAATAGAGGAACTGCTATAGAAATCTTCCTTATTCATAGGAAACAGCCCTAATCTCATAGATCCAAAGGACAAAATGGAAATAGAATTTAATCATCATGTCCTGAAAGAAACCCACAAGTTAAAATTTCCAGAAACATTGTGGCCAGGGGTCAGAGCTTCTAAATCAAAGAAAAATTACTGCAAGGAAACAGAAAGAAAAAGATTCAAGTACCAAGGAACCATAGCCAGGATTACACATGATTTAGCAGCCATCACTGTAAAGACAACTTGAAATATAATATTCCAGAAGTTAAACAATATAGGCTTAAACTCACTCAGTAAAACTTAGTATAATCCTATTGAAAGAAGGAGGAGATAATTTTAATGAAATAGAGGATTTCCAAACATACCTGATGAAAAAACCTGAATTACATAGAAACTCTAAAGTTCAAACACAAAAGTAAAGAGAATAAAAAGGCAAACACAAATGAACAATCACATGAGACTAACCAAGGATAAAGTGCTTATTTTTAATATGAGGAGTTGACATATATTTCCTTCTGAACTTAACCTCATCAGGGTTCATAGAAGGAAACTTGACTGAAGACTTGGGAGTAATTCTGTCATATCTTGGTCTTAAGAGAAGAATGGAAAGGGAAGGGGAAAATGAGTCCAATGGGAAAGGAAGGTTAGGGAAAATTACCTCATATAATTAAGGTATACATGTAGAACTCCACTCTCATCTAAACTGGTTGAAGGAAGTATTAACTAAGAGTCAGTCTAAGAAAGACAAACAAAATTGGGTTGTGTATATGCTTTATTTCTCTCAAACTGGGGGCATGAATGCAGAGCTCACAAAAAGGTTCAGAGAGATTATAAAGCCATAAAGCAAGAAAGTACCCCTGTCTCAGGATGCCTGTACAATCTTAATCTGGTTTAGGGGTTGCTGATACAGCTGGAGGATTTAGGATTCATTCAGAAGGTATGGCAGAGGATTGTTGGTATGTCAGTCCACAAGGGTTCAAATAACCTCTGATTGTTCAGTCTAGGTTTTCAGCCTTCTTTGGGTGTTGAGGGGCTCAAGTCCCACTGAATGGAGAATATAAACAGGAAACTAGGTATAGAAATGCATTTCATTCAACAGAGAAATAGGAAGGAAAGAGAAGAAAGGAGAAGGTAGATGGTGAGAAATTAGATTAAGGAAGTTAAAAATTGGGGATCTGAGTACGGTACCTATTAACTGGGGAATGGAGTAACAAGCTATTGTATATAAATGTGATAGAATATTATTGTGTTGTAAGAAATGATGAAGGGAATAGTTTCAAAGAAACCTAAGTTTTGTTTGAACTGACATAGAACAAAGTGAACAGAACCAGAGCAATTTTTATGTTTATAGGAGTGTTGATCCCTGTAATGACCAACTATAATTTCAGAAGATTAGTGATGAAACACACTATCCATCTCCTGATGGAGAGGTAAAAGATTCAGAGAATAGAATGACACAAAAATGTATGTATATATAGGTGTATATATATATACATATACACATACATATATATATACATATATATACACCTATATATATTATCCATCTTCCCTTCTTTCTTTCCTTCCTTTCTATTAGAGCATATTATAAAATACACATAGTAAATACTCTTTCCCACTGGGAGCAAGATATATTATCTCAACAATGAAAAAGACACCAATTTAAAATAAGGGGAAATTCCCCAAAGTTACTAGGATGGAAAGCAAGAAATCAAAAATATGTTGAGTTGATGATTTCCCTACATATCTGATACTTTCCAAAGTTTCTTCCTTTTTTCTACATATCTCTACCTGATGAGAATTTGGAACAATGTTGTTTGTCCCAAATAAAAGAATGAAGAATGTCTTTTCTCTCCAAAGTTCTCTAGCCAACCATTTCCCTCATGCAGGTACATGACATCTAGTTATCATTCTCTCCACCAATGAGGAGACTCTTATACAAATGCTCCAGATTTGAAATCTAGTTTACATACACATATTCTCTTAGAGCTCGTAGATCTGCTTATTTGAAAAGAGATTTTTGAAAGAAGTTGGCTCTGAACTGGGTACATGCCACATTGACTTAAGCAATTTGGCTTTGATTGCTGGCCAAAACCTTTATGTTTTTCTTGGAATTCTGGCCATTCAATAAATATTTGATAGTAATAACTTAAAGTTATATTTGACTTCAGAATTTGAAAAGAGTTTACCTGCACCATCTTTTCTGAATTTCACAACAAATCCATGAAGTAGGTGCTACTGGCATTAATGTTAATATTTAATTAATATTTCTATTAATTAAATAATTAATTTTAGCCATAAGGAGCCTGAAACACAGAGGAGTTAATGGCTTATCCATGGTCACAATATTGGTGTCAATATGAAATCAGCACTGAGGTTTTCCTAATAGCAATTCCAGCACTCTATCCATTATGACACACCTCTTTATTAGAAGTAGCTGGTGACACAGAAGTTGGTTGTAGTATATATCCTGAGCTTGGAGTCAAAAGGCCTGAATCCAATTCTAGCCTCAGATACTGAATAACTGTGTGACCTTGGACAAGTCATTTAACCTCTGCCTCAGTTTCCTCAAATGTAAAATGGAAATAGCAATAGTTTATTATAAGGATCAAATGAATCAATATTTGTAAAATGCTTAGTGTAGTTCCTGGAACGTAATAGGAGCTTCATAAATTCTGATTCATAAGTGCTTGTTAATTGTCTAACACTGTTAGGAATTTTGACTAAGCAACCTAAATAGAAAACATGATCTGTGCCAATAAGATATTTTGCTTTATCTTTATTACTGAATAATATAAAAATGATGGAATATGGGATTTGGGATTATTAAGTATTGCCCAAGGAGAAAGAACGTTATAAATTAGTGTTGTAAAAAGAAATTATTTATTCAGAGAACACTGTCAAAACATTTGAAGTTTCCATCCTAATAGGTATGAGTTCAAGCAAAGTCTGGGTGAGAGAACCATTTTAACTAGATACCTCAAACAGATACTGAAATAGATAATAACTTTTAGGTCCTTTTCAGCTTTCAGATAAATGATAGATGATAATAATTATGATTTCCCTAGTTTCCTCCTATTAGTGTTCTTAAAATACATTGGTTAATTTTGGGGATTTCTGACTTAGTTGTGGGAAGGTTTGTTATTTTTTCAATATTCACTGATCTCTTCTGGCTTATCAGTTTGGCCCTAAGTCCTGCTACCTGAGGTGTCTGGAATCTAAAAAAATATGCCTGCTCTTTCACCCTTTGATTGTCATTGTATACTATTCCCAGAGCAAAAAGAACAGGCAAGAAGAAGCTAATGATTCTACACCTGTACATGCAGGTGTGCTGCATTTTTTTTTATAATGGGGTAGCAAATCTGAGAAATAATAAAAACTAATGTTTATAGAGTACTTCACTCACAACAACCCAATGAGGTTAATATTCTTTGTATTTCATAACTCATAATACTGAAGCTCATGCAGGATAAATAATTTATCCATGGTCAGACAAGTTCATCTCTTCCATAAACTTTTTTCTAATAAGCAGAACTGAAAGGGCTCAGAAATGAAAAAGCCATTAGCTTGACAATAATTGAAATATAACTTTTTTATACTAGAAATATCAGCCTGAAGATTCAAATTGAGAGCTATGATTCCAGGTCCAAACATGCTATGTTTGAAGATTTCAAAGTTAAGTCCCAAAAAGTTCTGGGGGGTGGAGCCAAGATAGAGAAGTAAAGTGGAAGCTGCTCCAGCACTCCCAATTTCCCTTGACAACCCCATGAAAGCCAGTCTTTGAACAGAATCTGATGGAATGAAAGCACTTTCTACCTCAAGATAGACTGAAAAAACTTAAAGAAAGGTCAGTCTCACTGGAATGAAAAGGGTATTAAGCCCAACTCAGATAGACTATGGGAAAGCCAATGAGAGGGTTTTAACCACAGCAAATCAGCAACTAAGAGCAGATCAGTGGGGCAGCTCAGAAGGCAAATTCTGAAAACCAGACTCTTTTCTGAACAAAGCAGGCAAAGCTACCCCCTGCAAATACAAGGGGCCTTGTGCTCAAAGTCAAGGCTCAGAGCTGCAGAGGAAGCTTGGGACAGAACCACCTTTATTCCAGCAACAGAGTTTGATCATAAAAGTAAAAAAGAATAAATATAAAAAGAAAAGGAAAGAAAATGAGCAAGAAACAAAAAAGAACCTTGGCCATAAAAAAGCTACTATGGTGATCGAGCAGACCAAAACACAAACTCAGAGGACAGAATGTGCCCAGAAGGAATCTCAAAAAGTGAGATAAATTACTCTCAAGCCCAAAGAGGCTTCTTGGAAATGCTCATAAAAGACTGCAAAAAGCAAATGAGAGAGGTAAAAGAAAAAAATGAGAAAAGAAATGAGAGGCATGCATGAGAGAGTCAACAGTTTGGAAAAGAAAGGAAAAAAAATTTTCTTAAAAAATAGAATAAATCAAATAGAAAAAGAGATACAAAAGATAGCTGAAGAAAATCACACATTAAAAACTAGAACAAAGCAAATGGAAAAAGTGAGTCTCAGAGAAACAGAAACAGGGTTCATCTGAGACTTGTTTTTATAGTATTCTAAAAAAGAGCAGGAGCTCTGGAGTCAGAAGATCTGAGTTCAGTTTCTAGCTCTGTCACTTTGCTAGATGCAATCATAAAATAGGGGTTCAATGAGACCTCTAAGATCTCTTTCATCTCTATATATGGAATATTTGTATGTATATGTGTCAGTGCTCTGCATTCTTGAATTGGAAATATGGTTCAGAATTTTATTCTCTTTACAAAAGATTATGACATTCACTTTGCATCATTTTCAAATCAAATATTGGCAGTTATTACATTTTCCCTTCAAAGTTCCTTTTTATCTACCAACTAGCAGCAGTGACTCTTCAATATGCCATGTGTGCATAGCAAAATAGAAAAATAAAATGAGGAGATGAAAGGCACCATAAAGTTATTCCTAAGCCATAATTTAGAGGTTACTGTTTAGGCTGGAGGTAAAAAGTTTGTCTTACATATTTTTTTTCCTATTCTTCTTAAAGGCTGTAACCATAGTAGATAACTTCATACAGAACTCAGTAACTTTTTTTTTTCTAGAATGATGAGAAGCAGCCTAGAGGATTTTGGTGTGAGTTACTATCCCTTTAAAATTTTTTCATATGGAGTAATTTGTCCTGAAAAAGAGCAGAAAAAAAGATTTTTATGTAAAAGAAAAATTTGTAAAGTATATGAATATATTGCCACTGTTATAGATGAACACTTTGATGCCTGAAAGGATAAAAAGAATTTTGGTTTAATAAAAATAATTAAAATATATGTATGAAGAAATACAGCTTTCAGACATGACTTGAACATTTTTTGACAGAAAATGAAGTGTGACATAAATAGAAATCACCTGTAAAAGATGTAGGATAATTAATTAGTTGAACATGAATAGTCTGATGG
Organism: Myrmecobius fasciatus; assembly: GCA_023553655.1. NCBI lineage: Eukaryota > Metazoa > Chordata > Mammalia > Dasyuromorphia > Myrmecobiidae > Myrmecobius > Myrmecobius fasciatus. The sequence goes on along the minus strand of JAJPUD010004756.1, from coordinate 102,346 downwards.
TTTAAAACAGCAAAAAAGGAACTTTTATTTATCAAAATCTGGAAAAATAAGTACAAAGAAAGGCATTTCATGAATACAAAATGAGATATTAGTCTGTGTTGGGATTTTTAGAGTTATGATACACTAGAGTTCCTCAGTTCATTTGTATATAACTATTTTATTGCTTAAGAGAATGAATTTTTAAAATAAAAAATTACATAAGTGTAGACTGAAATATAATTAGTAAGGCTTGTTATTTCATAGGAAAAAAGTTTTTATCTTAAAAAAAGGTGAGTCACTGAGACTTAGAAAGTTCTGAATTAACATTTAGGAGTATATGGTATAAAAGAGAGAAAAGGATTCACATGTGCAAAAATGTTTGTAGCAACTCTTTTTTTGTAGTGGCAAGGAACTGGAAATTGAGAGGATGTCCATCAATTAGAGAATGGTCAGATAAGTTGTGGTATATGAACGTAATGGAAAATTATTGTTCTATAAGAAATGATGTGCAGGCTGATTTCAGAAAAGCCTATTAAGACTTACACGAACTGATGCTGAGTGAAACTGGCAGAATCAGGAGAACATTGTACACAGTAACAGTAAAATAAAATTGTATGGATAATCAACTTTGATAGACCTCAACAATGAAGTGATCCAAAACAATTCCAATAGACTTGGGAAGCAAAAGAACTATGGAGACTGAATGCAGATTGAAATATACTATTTTCATTATTTTTGTTTGTTTGCTTTTTTTTTCTCATGGTTTTTCCCCTTTTGTCCTGAATTTTCTTTCACAACATGACAAATATGGAAATATGTTTAAAATGATTGTACATGTGTAACCTATATGTCTTGGGAAGAGGGAAATAAGGGAGGAAGGGAGAAAAAATTAAGAACTCAAGATGTTACAAAAATGCATGTTGAAAAAAATCTTTACATGTAATTGGGAAAATAAAAAACCATTAAAAGAAAAAAAAAGTGTTTGGAAATTAGGAAACAGAGTTTGAGACTGAAAAACAGGACCAAAAGCAACTTTCTCAAGTTTGTTTGAGGAGATTAATAACAGGAACAGTTAGCTAACCTGAATAATTTTGAAATTCTTAAAAACTCTGAAGAGTACAATGACGAGTCTCAATTCTAGAGGACTATCACTATTATAAATGAGCATTTTGATGCCTGAAACAAGAGGAAAATAATTTTTGTTAACAAAACTGCTAAAATATATGTATGAAGAAATATAGCTTTTGGATAATATATACATTATTCAATAGAATGTATACATTATTGGGTCAGCTAGGTGGTGCAGTAGTAGAGCACCAGCCCTGAAGTCAGGAGGCCCTGAGTTCAAATCTGATCTCAGATACTTAACATTCCCTAGCTGTGTGACCCTAGGCAAGTCACTTAACCCCAATTGCCTCAGCAAAAAGCAAAACAAAAAAAAATGTATACATTATTTATTAATTCAGAACTTTCTAAGTCTCAGTGACTCACCTTTTTTTAATAAATCTCTGTATGAAAGTATATATGTGAGAAAATTTGGTGGGTAGCGATAGGCTAGACTAGTAAATAAGCAAGTATAAAACAGTTATACTGGAGCAATTAAAAAAAAAAAAGACTAATTTGGACTTAGTAAAGCAGGAGTTCAGGTACCAGAAGACTAAAAGAAGGCATGAGAAGCAAGGCAATCATCAAGAAAAACAACCCAAAAGATGCTCCCAAAGCCAAAAGGCAGAGCTTGATTACCCTGCAGGTGGTCTGGATGGACTTGGACAACCCAAAGAAAATAAAATCTAGTTTTTAGTGTTTACAACATATCTGAACTCAAAAGTCCTTTTAAGAAGTCAGCTTTTCCCCCCACCCTCCAGTCAAGCATGTATATTGTCCAGTTTTCTCATTCAATGACCAGGTCATGGGAGAATTAGCAAAATTGCATATCTCAATGTTTATATGATTCTCTTCTTGCCTTTCTAGGACATACTCTGGAGCCCCAGATCCTGGGAAAATATCAATTCCAGTTTAGGTTTTAAAAAATGTTAATGTTCCTCTATGCTCAAAAAGTTATCAAACTGTGCATACCATTTTACCCAGCAGTATTTCTATTGGGCTTATATCCCAAAGAGATTTTAAAGGAGGGAAAGGGACCCACATGTGCAAAAATGTTTGTGGCAGCTTTTTTTGTAGTGGCAAGAAACTGAAAATTGAAAGGATGCCCATCAATTGGAGAATGGCTGAATAAATTATGGTATATGAATGTTATGGAATATTATTGTTCTGTAAGAAACAACCAGCAGGATGATTTCAGAGAGGCCTGGAGAGACTTGCATGAACTGATGCTGAGAGAAATCAGCAGAACCAAAAGAACATTATACACAGCAACAAGACTATACGGTGATCAATTCTGATGGACATGGTTCTCTTCAGCAATGATGTGATTCAAACCAGTTCCTATTGTTCAGCAATGAAGATAGTCACATACATCCAGAGAGAGGCCTGAGGGAACTGAGTGTGAACCACAACATAGCATTTTAATGCTTTCTGTGAATATTTCCATGCATTTTGTTTTCCTTCTTAGGTTGTTTTTTTTCTTCTCTCTTTCTAGATCTGATGTTTCTTGTGCAGTAAGATAACTGTATAGATATGTATACACATATTGGATTTGTCATATAATTTAACATATTTAACATGTATTAGATTATCTGTCATCTAGGGGTGGAGATGGGGGGAAGGAGGGGAAAAGCTTGGAACAAAAAAAAAGTTTTTGCAAAGGTCAATGTAGAAAAATCACTCATATGTTTTGTAAATAAAAAGCTTTTAATAAAAAAGAAATTTTAAAAATGTTAATATTCCTAAAGAATACTACCCATCTCTTGAAAGAGAAAGAAATATGTAGACTGAGACATTTATGAAGTGTAGGGTTTGACTTTTAAGTCAAAATTGTCATAAAAATTTTCAACTCTGAAAAAATGAAAGGCCATTTTATAGAAACAGGTTATTTAATAATATTTGATATTTGTATACCAATCCTTGGGTTTTAAAAATGTCTGGAGTTGTCAACCAAATGTGATGCTAATTTCTATTTCCTAGATTTAATTGGATTTTCTGTTGCTAAAAGTATATGGTATCTGAGACTAGTACAATTAGCAGCATATCCCCATTTCAAATAACTTACTTTTTGCTTTTGTTTGTGGAAAATTTTAAATCTTAAACTCATTTCCCCTGTGCTCAATATTCTCCTACTCTTGCCGAATACACATACACGTATTATTCTAGCATGTACTCTGTGAATTTAATTAACTTCAATATTAGACTGAGCAATACATAATTACAAAGGTAAATTTAGTGCTCCCTTGAAAGTACGTTTCCAAGACCAGTGCAGTAATATCCCTTCTAATGAAGAAGGTGCATTCCAACAACACATGTTTTGGAGTCAAAAACTTAATTAGTTGAAGTAAAACTACATAAGAAACATATAAACACTCCAAATGTGAATTCCTTCCTCTCAAACCCTTCTCCCCACTCCAAGCCACAACAAGCGTATTACCCTCCTTCTTTTCCTTCAAATAAGGCAAACAGAATGTGGAAGCTTACCCAGAGCATCAGCTTCAGTTATGACCCTCCCAAATGACCTGGGTTCTTTTTGATCGACAGCAAAGAAGTTAAATTTTTTCCCACAAATAGAAGACTG
>JAJPUD010004756.1:69222-98582 GCA_023553655.1 Myrmecobius fasciatus | reverse complement strand
GTAAGACATCATTACCATCACCTTTTCAGTTATTCCTATGAGAAATAGCACTGAAGGGACCAGAATATGTTTCATTCTCTACAATCCCAACCAGTTTTGTAAAAAGGACCTTTTTTTCCTTCAGCAAATCTTTTGAGAATTCCTTGGAATTACTCTGTTTGAAATTCTCCTTCCATAACCTTCACTTTCTGCTCATCATCCAAAGTCCAACTCAAATGTTATTTCTTCCTTCTTCCCTTTTCATTTCCCAGTTTGTGTTCCACCCTATCTTACCCCCATTCTGTACTCTTGTAGCATCATTTATCCCTCATTGGTGGTACTTATATCCTGCTCTTTACTACATAGGTTAGTATTTATGTATTATTTCACCATATATATTCTAAGTTCCTTGAGCCAAGAACTAAGCAATTTCATAGCACATGACTTATTATAAATAGTAGGCCCTTAACAAATGTTAGATCAATTTTCCTAGAGAAAATCTTACTATGTTATTCATCTACTTAATAAATTCAAGTAGCTGCTTGCTATTTCCAGGGTCTAATATAAATGTTATTTCAATCCTTTCACAATCAGCTCCCAAACTACCCTTTCAAACTTTATTGCTCATTATTCTACTCCAAGCACACTATGGCCCAACCAAACTGGCCTTATGATGCTATTCCTCATATATGTAACTTCATCTTCCACCACTCCCACTCTCATTTCATCTCCATCTTTTAGAGTCTCTAATTTCCTTTTCCTTCCATTTATGAGTGCATTCTCCCCCATCACCTATTTTTATCCATTTTATTTAAGCCTATATACTTCAGCTAAACTGTATACTTTTCAAGAGCAGGAACTTTAGTGATTGACAGAGTATAGCTGCTTTACAAATGCTTATTTACTTGACTAATAAATGAAAATCTATTCATTCACAGAACATTAGTTAGAAGCAACCTCAAAGAAAACCTAGTTTAATCATTATCTCAATAAGAATTCTATACTTTCTGTTTTTCTCCTCTGTTTTTTTTTTTTTTTAATGAAGGTACTTAATACCTGAAAACTATAACCAGTTTCTTTCAATGCAATGGCGTAAGTTGGTTTGGAGATACTTATTTGCTCCTCCAAATTATCAAGGCTACTACTCACCTCCAGTACTGTGTAATGGCAAAGGTTGGATTGTATTGCCATTTGCGAGACTCATTCCCCCTAATTTTGTTCTGCTCTTTGAAATAATTGATAACCACATATTTCTAGGTTTTAGATGAATATGAATCCCACAGAGGCAGAAAATTGCTTTGGCTAGGGGAAATAAAAAGTGATAGGTGAGACTTGAATAATTTTTGACCATTTATTCTCATTAAAATGTAATCTACACAAAGACTGAAAAGTAGTGGATCTGGAATAATGCACTTGGTATAATGGGGAACCTTTAAAAGAAATTAGTTTTGTTCAGCAAGAATGCTCAATTTGCGTCTATTATTGAAGGCATTAGCTTTTTTTGTTTGTTTTTATTGTTTTTGCTTTAACCACAGAATGTTTCTTTCACTAAAGATTTATATATTCTTCTCCCATTCAAAGGAGGATCTCCATTGAAAGGGAAGAACCATCTTCTTTCTCTGGTGTGCTTTGTGAGTTTCCCAAAAGGTACAGCTAATGCTTTCATCAGGATTAGTACAGAAAAGGCCAGATTTAACCTTAAAAGGAGCAAGGTGGTTGACGAAATAGAGACATATGTCTCAGACTTGGACTATTTTCAGTCATTCTCATTTCTTCATAGATCTAAGTTCCTAAAACCTTGCAATTGAGATCAAGAGATTACACCCATACCATAACAGATCTAGACAGTTGGCTTTAGGGAAGAGTGCTATTAATAAAGTAAGTTATTGATACCAAATCCTCTCTCAATAGGAAAGATCATATGTTGGTTATTCCTATCCCTCAATCCATTCACCTGGGAATATTCAGCACAGTAGCAAAGGAGAATTCCTGCGGCCCCTGGGGATTACAAGATTAGACACAATGATGACATAATGAAATCATAAATACTTTCTAATTTCATTTCCATTCTCTTGCTTTGACCTTGCATAATTCCTTTGCTTTTACCTATTTGTCATTTATATTTATGTCCTATCTCTAGAGTTAGAAGAGATTTAGAGATTATTTAATCCAATTTCTCTTCCCTTCTTCCCTTTCACTTTATAGGTGAAGAAACTGAAATATATAGAAGTTAAGTAACTAATTTAAGGTTATAAGACCTATGTCTTATATGTCAAAACCAGAATTAGAAATGAAGTCTTATGACTGTAAATCCAAAACTATTCCATTGTATTAAGCTCTAGGACAGGTACCATGTATTATTTATTTGGTATCCTCCTGCTGGAGCAAACACAGAACTCTGTACCTTGTATGCCCTTAAATGTTTACTAAATTGTTTAACTGGACAAGAATAGGATTTGTGATTTCATTGGCATAGGACACTTCAAGATGAATGCACTCTCTCTACCAGTGAAGGGTGATACCTTCTCTGTGCATTAGTTTGAGAGTGCTAACCAGAGCATTGAGGTGAAATGACCTACCTAAGATTATTGAATGAGGATTTGACTTCAAATATTCCTGGCTCCAAGGCCAGTTCTCTCTCCACCACAGGGCTGAGCTACCTCTCAAAAGAATAAGCACTCTCATGAATTCAGATCACACAGTTACTTGAGGATTGGGCATACTGACAGGTAATTGAGTCTGCCTGGAGCAATAAAGAAAACACTCTCACTTCCAGCACTTAGAATAGTGCCCATAAACCTCAGTATTAAAACTCCCCAAGTTGTCTCCCCTTATCAGCATTATTAAATCTAACTACTTTTATTCACCTGATTTTTTTTTTAATGTGCAGCACTTTATGGGATATGAGGACAAAGAGAAAAGTGTGTCACAAAATCAAACAACAGGGTATCAACTTGAGAAGGCTGGGAACCTTTAAATTCAAATTACATTCATTTTCACTAAATGCTGAAGTGTGGAGGGGAAGAAAGAGTATTTTATTCCCATTTCTTAGAAACAGGAAGAAATAATGCCTTTATGTTATCCAGTATATTATAGTTCCATTTTTAGAAAAACACTACGTCTTGTCCAGCTGTGGCACAAATATCTGAACTGCTAAGGCTCCTAAAATAAGAAAAGCGAGAATATTATTCATTCTTCCAGCTCCAACAGAATTAGCAATGTGAAACCTAAAGGAGCAAAGAAGTTACATTGAGAATTTGACAAGTATTTCTAGGAATGTGTTATTCATGAAATTGTATCATTTAAGGGAAGTTAAACTGCATTTTTATTCACCGGGATACATTTAGCTTTTCTCATTTTAAAAGTTATGGGCTCAATTCTGATGGACATGGCTCTCTGCAACAATGAAATGTCTCAAACCAGTTCCAATTGTTCAGTGAAGAAAGCCATATACACCCAGAGAGAGGGATATGAAATGTGGACCACAACATATCATTTCCATGATCTCTATTGATATTTGCTTGCATTGGGTTTCCTTTCTCAGATATTTTTTGTTCATGTAGATACAATTGTTCTTGCACAGCAAAATAAATATGGAAATATGTATACATATATTTGACTTGTCAAGTATTTTAATATAATTAACATGTAGTGGACTTCCTGCCATCTAGGGGAGGGGAGGGGACTGGGGGGAAAATTTGTAACAGAAAGCTTTGTAAAGATCAATGTTGAGGAACTACCCATACATATGTTATGCAAATAAAAAGCTTTAATAAAAAAAAAGTTATGGGCAAAGTAAAAGCATGACATTCATGATGTGGCACAATCAATACATTTGAAAAATCCTTAGGCATAGCTAAACATAAAGCAAATATAAGCCACCAAGTGGAGATATAATTTCTAAGGGCATATAACATGACCACCCATTTTTACCCATTTTTAGAGAGGATAAAAGAATATATTTGTTCATGGAAAATAACTACTGAAATTGACATAGAATTTGTAATATGATTAGTTATATTGTTTTCCTACTCTTAAACTATCCTTGTATTCCTGGTATAAATCCCAATTGATAATAATGAATGATTTCTTGGTTAAATTGCTGTATTCCACAGCAACAATAAGACTATATGATGATCAATTCTGAAGGATATGGCTCTCTTTAACAATGAAATGTTTCAAACCAGTTCCAATTGTTCAGTGATGAAGAAAGCCATATAAACCCAAAGAAAGAGATATGAATGTGGACCACAACATAATATTTTCATGCTCTCAGTTGATGTTTGCTTGCATTATGTTTCCCTTCTCAGATTTTTTTTCTTGTAGATCCAATTTTTCTTGCACAGCAAGACAATTGTAAAAATATGTATACACATATTCGATTTGTCAAGTATTTTAACATAATTAACATGTAGTAGACTTCCTGTCATCTAGGGGAGGGGTGGGGGGTAGGGGGGAAAAATTTATAATAGAAAGCTTTGCAAGGGTCAATGTTGAAAAATTACCCATACATATGTTTTGCGAATAAAAAGCTTTAATAAAATGAAAAAAAGATAAATAAATAAATTGCTATATTCTACTTGACAGTATTTTGTTTGATATCTTTCAATCAACTTAAATAATAACCTATTTTTTTCTTTCTGTGCTTTATCTTTCCCTTATTTAGGCATCAGAACTGTGTTTGTCTCACAAAAGGATTCTGATAGAATGCTTTTTTCCTCAAATTCTGAGGATATTTTGTTAAATAGTGGTACTAATTGTTCTTTAAATTTTTGATAAAATTCTCTCGTAAATCTTTCAGGATTGGGAGTTTTGAGGGGCTTTTTTGGTAGTTCCTTTACAATTAAATCTATTTCATTTTCTGAGATTGAGTTATTTAAAATTTCTATTTGGTCTTCCACTAGTTTGAATATTTCATATTTTTAAAGGTATTCTTTTGTGTGTGTGTTCTTAGTTTTATTAGCATATAACAGCACATAATATGTTCTGATTATTATGTTTTCTTTCTGGTTTTGTTGTGATTTCACCTTCCCAATTTGTTATTTTATTAATTTGATTTTTTTATTTGATTTGATTTTATAGCATATTGAGTTCATTAATCTTTTTTCTATTTGTTAGTGAAATATTATAAAAATATGAATTTTCCCTTGGAGATCTCTTTAGTAGTATACCAAAAAATTTGTATATTGTTTCATCATTATAATTTTCTTTTACAGTTATTAATTTTTCCTATGATTTATTCTTTGATCTACTCTTTATTTAGAATTTTATTATTAAGTCACCATTTGCATCTGGATCTTTTGTTTGTGGTCCCCTGAATCAATTATGTTTATTGAATTATGGGCTGTAATGACTATATAAATTATTTCTTCCTTTCTACATGTTTTTGCAATATGTCTGTGCCCTAGTACATGGCCAGTTTGTTTTTTCAGATGGTGCAATAAAATATACCTATTCCTCCTTTATTTCTATTGTTTGGGGTATCTGAAGAGCAAATTATCTGAGTTCTAGTATTCTTTCTAAGAATATTTCAAATGCTTCTTTTTGTTTTCCTAAACTGAACATCCATCTTTTCATTAACAAATTGGCTCAATTTGCAGAGTACACCACTCTGGGCAACATCTTGAGCTTCATTGCTCTTTGAAGCACATTATTCCATTGCCTCCTACATATTTTGATGGGTGGAAAATAGTCTTGTGTGTGTGTTTTTTTTAAATTTTCTTTCCTTTGTATTTGAAGGTCTTTCTCTTGATAGTGAACAGAACTTGATGATTCTGAATTGTTAACTTCTTTTGAGACAAATAGAGTTAAGTGACTTGTCCAGGGTCACACAATCACTAAGGGTCTAAGATTGGATTTGAACTCAGGTTCTCCTGACTTTAGAGCCAATGCCTTATCCTTTGTACTATCTAGTTGCTCCTGATTTGTTACCTTTAACCAGTGTCCTAGAGTTTGCAGTTCTGAAGTTTTTCTGGAGGTGATCTAAAATTCTTTCAATCGGTATTTTATTTTCTATGTAGAAAGTTCTGGGTAGTTCTTTCTATTGCTTACTATATTTGTTTTGTGTTCTTCTGGAAGAACAATGATGCTTAGGTTACCGCTACACATATTGTCTTTAATATCAGTATGTTTTTCATGCAAAACAAACAGATTATCTTTTAAGGTTGTTTTGGTTTTTTGTTCTGTTTTGTTTTGTTTTCTGCTTCTCTTCTTTTAGATTGTTCTTCACTTCTGTTTATTTGCACTCCTAATCATATGTTCTTTCTTTTATTTCTTATAAGCCCATATATCCAGTCCTTGGATCAGCAAGAACAGTATGGGAGGTCAGGTAGAAATGCTAAGAAAGCTCAATTCATGTAGTCAATTTCATGTTGTTGTTTTAACTTCTTATAGATTCTGGGTGTTCTACACCACGGAAACAGCTGAAATTGCTTTATCATTTGTCCATAGTTTCTGTTTTGGAGAGGTTTGAAAGGTCCTATAGATGAGAATAAATGCAGGATTCTCTATCTTGTTACTCCTAAATGACTAAGTAAGAAAAAAAAAACCCAAAACAATGTTGCTGGATTAACATGAACTATAAAAATCTTTGGAGAATCTGCCAAAAAAATTTGCATATATAATCAGCAACACCCCCAGATTTTGATCTTCATGGTATTTGTTCTGATGTGTCTTATTTTTTTTTAGAGTTGATCTAAAGAATGAATTATCCTATATACATTTTTAAGAGATGTAAAATTAAGTTCACAGATTCTTTTTTTCAATTAATTAGCATTCGTTTTCTTTTAAAACTACTTTTATGAGCATTCATTATCTTTTCTTAATACAGTACCATCCAAATCAACAACAAGAACTCAAACCATTATAACAAATATGTATAATCCAGCAAAACAAATTTCCATATTGGTCATGTCATTTCTTTAATTTAAGTCCATCTGGTCAGAAATAATGTTTTTTGTTTTATTTTTTTTTTCATTATCTGTCCTCTGGACTTAAAGTTAATCACTGCATTGATAGGAGTTTTAAAATCTTTTAGAATTATTTTAGATGTCTTCCCAGTTTCCACTGAAACTGTATTTTGTCATTTCTTATGGTACCTTTTCTTATGATTCCATTATATTTACATGCCATAATTAATTAATTTTTCCCCATTGAGAGGGCATTCACTTAGGTTTTGTTTTGTTTTTTTTTTTGGTTGTTGTTTTGGTTTGATTTTTTGTTGTTGTTGCTGTAAATATTTTTGTATATATTGGTCCTTTTCACTTCCTTTGATTTCTTTGGGATATAGATATAGAAATGGTATCCTTGGATAAAAGAGTATACACAGTTTAGTAATTTTGGTATAATTGCAAGTTGCTTTGAATTTATAACTTCATCAATAGCACACTACTGTGTCTGTTTTATCATAGTCCCTTTATTATTTTTCATTTTCCTTTTCTATCATCTTTGCCAATTTTATAGGTATAAAATGGAGTTGCTTTAGTTTGCATTTCTTCAATTATTAGCATTTAGGAACACTTTTATATAGTTTGAATTTCTTTGAAAATTTTCCATTTATATCCTTCAGTCACATTCTTATTGAGGAATGGCACTTAGTCTTATAAATTTGAATAAATTCTTTATAAAGTTGTATGACACCTTTATTTGAAAGATTTTTCCAGTTACCCTCTAGTTTCAATTGCATTAATTTGTCTATACAAAAACTTTAAAAATTATATAGTCAAGATTGTCCACTTTATCTTTCATAATCCTGTCACTTGTTTAGTTATAACCTTTTTTTTCATTTTTATAACAGGTAATTTCTTCTTTACTATTCTAAACTGTTTGTGAAGTTACCTTTGTTACTTATTGTGTATCCATTTCTGTTGTGGCCATCTTTTAAGAGCTCATCTTGTACGACCCCTTTGATCTCAGAGGTGAGATGAATGAGGCAGGGGAACTCATTGAGTGTGAAAAGAGCTCCAGTTTATTATGGTGTACAGCCTTGTCGATATACAGTTTTGCAAGTGTGATCAGAACATGAACAGTAGGCAATCCCCAATCACCATTCAGAGAAGCAGCTTGTGGGCATTGCGTATGCGTGGTATCTGCCAATGGAAGGAGAGCCGACCCAGTCACATCAGCAACCCGCTCCCAGGGAAGAGGCCCTGTCAAGCTCATGAGCAACTAGCTTTGACCCTCAGGCTCTACCCAATTGACTATTTTTCTTGTTGACTCTACCTTCTGTCTTAAGTCCCTCCCTTCTCTTTCCCTATCCCAACTTGATATAATCAATCAATATTTATTAAGGGCCTAACCTAGTATGTGCCAGGCAATGTACAAGTCAATTGAGAATAAAAGTACAATGAATGAAACAATCCCTAACTCAATGATCTTATATTCAAATAGTGGGAAATTTTACCACCATGCTGCTAATTTAAATCTTGACTGACACTATCTCTCTTAGTGAACTCTGACTGGTGGGCTGAAGAGTAGGGTCCCAAATATCTCCCAATGCTTACCTTTATAGAGGGTAGAAACTAGAGTCTGCTCACTACACCTTATAAGCACTGCTTTGCCTGATTTCAACACCAAAGAATAGCAGGCCTGAGGTGCCTCCTGTTGTCCCTGATACCGGCTTTCTTGCCTCCTTTTGTGTATTGTATTCCCCTTTATTAAGTGTATCACCTGTACTTAGCACTGTGCCTGGCACATACTAGGTGCTTAATAAATAAATGTTTACTGCCTAAGATGAGAAGACAATTCTATGTTGCAGCTGTCTTTTAAGAGCTCACCTTGTATGAGCCCTTTGATCTCAGAGGCGAGATGAATGAGGTAAGGGAACTCATAGGGTGTGAAAAGAGCTCCGGTTTATTATGCTGCACAACCTTGTTGATATACAATTTTGCAAGCGTGGTCAGCGAGTGAACAGTAGGTAATCCCCAATCACCATTCAGAGAAGTAGCTCGTGGGCATTGTGTATACATGGCATTTGCCAATGGGAGGAGAGCCGACCCAGCCACATCAGCAACCCGCTCACAGGGAGAGGCCCAGTCAAGGAATTCCTGCTCAAGAGCAACTAGCTGTGACCCTCAGGCTCTATCCATTCCCATGCCATGCACCAGTACTCCTTGCTCAACAAGGGTGTTTCTGCAACGCGGCAGAAAGCTTATTGTGCACTACAATAAGGTCAAAGTGGCCTCTGTACTCCCTCTCAGCAGGGTCCCATAGCCTAGCAATTCCCCCTTTTTATCTTTTTTAGATAAAAAGTTTCTTGAACTGCAACCTCTGAAAAGATGGTGGAGAAAGATCTATAAAGACATCCTAATATTACAGGCAACAACAAAGCAATAACATCACAATACACAGGGCAAACCATGATTCTAATTTTTAACAACCATGAAAAGGTATTGTCAAACAAATGTTTGATTTTTTTAAACAATTTTATCTGGATTCAAATTTTTTGAGAAGCTTTCTTTATGTCATATGTTAGTTTATATAAACTTTCTATGTCATCTTCAATTGTGTTATTTAGAAATAAACCATTCAAAGGACTCGATACTGTCCCAGTCATAATCTTGTCCTGTACAGCAAAAGGGTTACATAAACCTTTGTATATCTGTAGTCACATTGTAATTGAGTCTAGAGTTTCAATAACTCTACTTCTGCTCCTATTTCCAATGATGCTTCTCTTAAATCTTTTATTATCTGATACAATTGTTCATCTGTCTTAGCTTGTTGGCCAAAACCTGCTAAGACATTCCTAGCTAGTTCCTCTACATATCTAGCTTGTACTGTACTGTTTTGTACATTAGATATGGACATTGCAAGAGAGACTGATGAAGCTATAAGTGAAATTTACATAGTGGTCCCTAATATGACACAGCTTATACATCTCTTTTTTTCTAATGGGATTAAGGTCTGTTTCCTTCTTTTCTATTACGATACTGAACATAGGATCCATCTTAGTATGATACCATTTCTCACTTTTTACAGAAAGCATTAATACATGAGTAATAATAAATACAGTCTGATTTTCAATTTTAGTGTGCAAGCAATCACTAACAGTACAATTCCAACTAGTAACATTGTAAAAATCTAATGTTTCTTTGGTAACAGTTACAGAGTCTCCCCACATGAATGCATATTTCCCTCCCAGACAGGCTTTAGTGAAGAACTGGTATTCAATTCTTGTGCCATTTGTCCAAGAACCAGGACCCAAGATGTTTTCCCATGTGCCAAACTGCTGACCCAATTCTTGAGTGACAAGAATGTGTCCCATGGAGGCTTGTGCTTTATAAGGGGCCAACCTGATGATCCCTTTATGTAGAAACACCACTACAACCCTCCTGTGCAGATGAGGGTGTCTCTACGACAGGCATCCCCTGCATGCCCAGCATGTGTGTCACATGATACCCCATCTCCCCATGAGACAGTGCTAGGCCATGGTGGGTCCACAGCCCACCTTTTGGTCTCTGTTGCCAATCCTGATTGTATGTAACACAAATCCATATATATATGTATATATATAAAACATTTTGTTAGTGGTCTTGGGGGCACATCTTCTTCTTCTGGATGGCTGCTTCTTCTTTCTTTTCTTCTGCTGCTTTTTGAACAACCCTGACATGTCTGGTGGGAATCCACTGCTGAAGGTTTGCTTCTGTGGAGATACAAGCATATCCTGGCCCCCACATTAGAATTATAGAGGGTCTCTCCCATCCTTCAGGACCCTTTTTCATCAGCATGGTCTTATTATTAGGGAGCCTTCTTAATGAAGATGAGGTGTTGTCTTTTAGTGATTCTCTATGTTTAACAAAGAGTATTTCATAGCTGAACTTAAATCATTTGAATCAGTTTTTTGTAATTTATTATGTACTCTGCTTTATCTATATCTTTCTGAATGACCCTACTTTCATCTCCCTCTTTTTGTTTTTTGATGAACCTCTTATAGGGGAGTTCCATGGGCTGTTTGTTTCCTAATTCTGTCCTGTACTAATTGATGTAAAGTGGCTGGTTTTTTGTTTGTTTGTTTGTTTGTTTGTTTTTTGGTCAGGGGGCCATTGCTCCACCCATACCGATGTTTTAGTAGTCCAAGTCATTTTTGGAGCCAATGGAAGCCACAGCAGCAATGACCCTTCCTAAAATTCTGTGGTTATTTTCATCCCTAATTGGTGTAAAATATCTCTACCCCGTAAGTTAATATGTAAGCCATCTATTATTAAGGGAAAATAGTTTCTGTCTTTCCATCTTTTTGCCAATTTACCAGTTCAGTGGATATCAAAGACTCCTAACTGTCGGCTACTCCTGGCACTAAATTGCTAAAAGTATAAGTTCATGTTTGTTCCTGGAGCAACCTGAGCAGCAGTCAACCAAGTCTGTTCTAAAAATTCTGTCATCTAGATTTCACTCTTAGGCTTTACATTAGAAGAACCTTTGAAAGGCTGTAGGTCCCAATAGACACGAGTAAGGTGGGACCAAGGGTGGTTGAGGAGGGGGAGGCCATTCATTATTGTTCTCCTTAGGCTCAGGAGAGGGACATCTACTGCTAAGAGACATGCCTGTCTGTGCTCCAACTGTAAATTTCCTGACATCCTTTTCTGGTTCTGATTTCAGACTTTGTTTAAAATGGCTTTTTTTGTATTTCTCCTGGGCATTGCTTACCATAAGCAAAGAGCTATTCACTGAAAGCAATCCATCTCTCACAGTTATAATAGCCTTCCTCAGGTAACCCTGGAGAAACTTTGTAAGCAATGGCCAGGAATTTCCTAATGTCTCCTAATTGGACTGTGCACCCCTGCTCTTTGATACATTTATATACAGTCCTGTCATATACTTCCCTGTCTAAAGGGAGGAGGGTGACTACTTTCTGCCCCATTAGGTTACTTAACCGTTATCTGCTGCACTCTGCCTGGTCCAGAAATGGCACAGTTTGGCAGGCTCTCCCTCTGGAATCCTCTTAGAGATTGTCTTGACCACGTAGCAGTGCTTGACCACGAAGTGGTCGCTCTGGCACCAATCCAGGTCCCTGTCCCTGTTCTTCGGGCGCCAGTTGTTGTGGCTGTCTTTTAAGAGCTCACCTTGTGTGAGCCCTTTGATCTCAGAGGTGAGATGAATGAGGCAGGGTAAGTCATAGGATGTGAAAAGAGCTCCAATTTATTATGCTGCATAGCCTTGTTGATATACAGTTTTGCAAGCGTGATCAGCATGTGAACAGTAGGCAATCCCCAATCACCACCATTCAGAGAAGCTGCTCATGGGCATTGGGTATGCATGGTATCTGCCAATGGGAGGAGACCCGACCCAGCCACATCAGCAACCCGCTCACAGGCGAGAGGCCCTGTCAAGGCATCCCTGCTCACGAGCAACTAGCTGTGACCCTCAGGCTCTACCCATTCCCTTGCCATGCACCAGGGCCCCTTGCTCAACAAGGGTGTTTCTGCAATGTGGCAGAAAGCTTATTGTGCACCACAGGTCAAGGTGGCCTCTGTACTCCCTCTCAGCAGGGTCTGATGCCTTAGAATTCATTCAAAACCATAGTATGAGCCCTCACCAGTTTTTAGAAATTTTTCAGGCAGAAAATATAATTACTCCAAAACAGAGTCATTTAATGAAATAACATATTAAGAAAAGTAGCAGTGAACTTTCCCCCCACAAACCTGGGATGCAGTCTCCCACAAATACCCATCAATTGTGAAAAGAGTGGGCACATCAAATGAATACCTGTGGATGGATATACACAAGTGGGGATAGAGTACACACACAAGGGGGCATACATATAAGGGATATATGTGGCCAGAGCAATTGAGCCTCATGTCTTTGATACTGCAAGGTGACTGATGCCTTCTGGTAATATCTTCCCAAGGCTTTCTTGGAGTGTTGTAGAACTCTTTGTGGTTCTTATGGTCATTGCTGGACAGTACTCCCCTGGGCATGTGGTTGAAGATCAGATTTTTCTTTGTTAGCAATTTCTGGACTTCATTTAGTTGCTTTTTTCCTTTCTCATTTTTCCCTTTTGATCTGATTTTTCTTGAGCAGCATGATAAATGTGGAAATATGCTTAGAAGAATTGCATATGTTTAACCTATATTGTATTACTTGCTGTCTAGGAGAGAGTGGTGGGAAGGAGAGAGGAAGAAAGTTTGGAACATAAGGTTTTGCAAGGGTGAATGTTGAAAATTATCTTTACATGTATTTTGAAAAAAAAAGCTATTTAATATATATATACATATATATATATATAAATAGCTTTTTTCCCCCAAATACAAATACATGTGTGTATATATATATATATATATATATGTATATATATATATAAAGGGGCAGCTAAGTAATGCAGTGGATAGAGCACCAGCCCTGAAGTCAGGAGGACCTGAGTTCAAATCTAGTCTTAGACACTTAACACTTCCTAGCTGTGTGATCCTGGGCAAATCACTTAACCTCAATTGCCTCAGCAAAAAAAAGAAAAAAATATATATAAAAGAAGTTCTTTTAGAATTCATCTATGAATCTATCAGGACCATGAGTTGTTTCCCCCCACCTCCCACCCCTTCTTCCCCTTTGGTAACTAAATCTATTTCTTTTTCTGGGAAAGGATTAAGATCACTCTCTGGTCTTCTAAGAGTTTAGGAATTTTATGTTTTTGAAGGTATTCCTCTATTTTTTATGTGTTCTTAATTTTGTCAACATAAAACTGTACATATTATATTCTGGTTATTAATTTTCTTCCCTTTTAAATCAGATTATCTTAAAGATTTATCATTTTATCAGAATATTTAAAAAATCTTTTAATTTTGTTTCAATAGGTTTTTTTAATTTTTTTTTTTGATTGAGGCAATTGGGGTTAAGTGACTTGCCCAGGGTCACATAGCTAGGAAGTGCTAAGTGTCTGAGGCCAGATTTGAACTCAGGATTTCCTGACTTCAGGGCTGGTGCTCTATCCACTGCGCCACCTAGCTGCCCCAATTTTTAACATTTTTATTTTATTTCTCCTCTAGTTTTTATTATTTCCTCTTTTGTGTTGAAGTTTGTAATGCTCTGAGAAACGGAGTACTAGAGATTAGAGATTATTAATATTTTATTGATAGTAATGGAGAGATAAAACTAGTCGGCTGAATAGGACTATTGTCTCAAAGTATTCAGCACTCTAGTGAAGGGCTCCAAGGACTTTTATAGGACTCCAGTGCTCAGGGAAATGAAGGCAGAAGGAGGGGTAGAGCACTGGGGGGATAGAAGTTCTAGCAAAAACTGTAAATTCAGTTCTGACAGGTTGGGGATATGGAGGAAAGATCATAAATTCTGATAAGTTTGGGAAGAAGCTATGAGCCACTGAGTCTGCGCCATAAAGATAAGGGGTATGTCTAGGTATTTGAGATATACCATCTGGAGGTTTTATGACTCTTTGGAATGCCAGTGGCCATAACTTTGCAGCCTCAATTATCTCAATCCTAATGGCCAGGAAGGACTCCCACTAGGTAAACTGAGGCAGAACAATTAAAGAAAACTGAGACGGGGAACTGTGGCACAACAGGTTTATTTATATATTGGCTTTCTGATTTTTTAAAAATATACATTCAGTTCATTAATACTCTCTTTTTCTATTTTGTTAATATGTATTTGTAGGGAAATGATTCTCCCCCCCCCACCGAGGACACATAAGCTGCAAATTAGAAATATTGGCATATTATTTCGTCATTTATATAATTATTGTTTTTATAATTGTTCTGTGACCCAACATTATTTAGGATTTCCTGGTTAAGTATGCATTTGGATATCTTTTTTTTGTCACCCCTACACTCTGTTGCATTTGTAAAAGACGTATATTAACTATTTCTTATAAAGCTTTTTATTTATAAAACATATGCATAAGTAATTTTTCAACATTGACCCTTGCAAAACTTTCTGTTTCAAATTTTTCCCTCCTTCCCCCTACCCTACTCCCTAGATGGCAGGTAGTCCAATACATGCATATTAACTATTTCATGCTTCTTAAGTTGTTTGCAGTATCTCTGTGTCCATGTACATGGTCATTTTTTAAATAAAAATGTGTGTGTGTGTGTGTAGTAGTAATGTGTGTGTAGTGTGTGTAGTAATGTGATATTACTGAGAAATATATTCTTTTGTAGTCCCTTTTAGGAGATGACACATGTCTTTTAACTCTAGTTTCTGCAGCAATTTGTTCAGTTTCATATTTTCTCTTTTGCTTATCTTTCTTTTAGATTTATCCAAAACTGAGAAATGTAAATCAAAGTGTACTGACACTATTTTCTTTGCTCTATATTTTATTGTAGCCCAAGTAGTACTTCCTTTCTGAATCTGCATACCAAGGCATTTAGCATATAAAGGGTTTTGTTGTTGTTGTTATTGTTATTTCTCTCTTCAATTCCATTAATGTCTCCCATATAAAGTTAAAAAGCTTAAATTCTGTTAAGCTATTTGACCTCATGTGTAGAAAGGAGAGATTGTGGAAAAATGGAAAGTACTCAATAGGGGCCTACTAGGTAATGTAATATTTTATTTTCCCAATTATACGTAAGAATAGTTTTTAAGATTCATTTAAAAAAATTTTTTGAGTGCCAAATTCTCTTTCCCCTCTATTCTGAAGCAGTAAGCAATTTGGCATAAACTATACATGTGCAATCAGTAAAATTTATTTCCATATTAGTCAAGTTGTGAAAGAAAACACAGACCAAAAAAATAAATAAAAGTGAAAAATAGAATTCTTCAAACTGCATTCAGATTTCATCAGTTTTTTTTCTCTAGAGGTATGTAGAATTTTTCATCATGAGTCCTTTGGAATTGTTTTAAATCATTATATTTCTGAGAATATCTGCTATTCATGGTTGACCATCACATAATGTTGCTGTTATTATGGACACTGTTCTCCTGGTTCTGCTCACTTTACTTTGCATTAGTTCATGTAAGTCTTTCCAGGTTTGTCTCTTCTTGTAGCTCAATAATTTCTTTGGGATACAAACCTGAAGTGGTATTGCTGAATCAAAAGGTAAATCAAGTTTGATTGTCCTTTGGATTTAGTTACAAATTGCTCTCCAGAATGGTTGGAACAGTTCACAACTCTATCAGCAGTGCATTGGTGTCTCAATTTTCCCACATCTTTTCCAGTATTTATCATTTTCCTTTTCTGTTGTATAAGCCAATCTGATAAATATGAGATAGTAGTTCAGAATTGTTTTAATAAGTATTTCTCCAATCAATAGTGATTTAAAGAATTTTTTTATAACTATAGATAGTTTTGATTTCTTTTTCTGAAAACTGTTCTATCCTTTGACTATTTATCAATTGGGGAATGACTTGTATTCTTATAAATTTGACTCAATTCTATATATATTTGAGAAATGAGGCTTTATCACAAATACTTGCTGTAAAAAATGGTTTTCCCAGCTTTCTGATTGCCTTGTAATCTTGCTTGCATTGGTTTTGTTTGTACAATAACCCAAATTTTATGATTTTATATAGTCAAAATGTTATATAATCTAAATTATCCAGTTTACAACTCATAATACTCTTTATATCTTTTGGCCCTTAATTTCCCCTTTATCCATAGATCTGACAGGTCAACTACTCTATGCTCCCCTAATTTACTTATGATATCACTTTTTATTTCTAAATCATTTATCATTTTGAATATATTTTCATATAAGGTATAAGATATTGCTCTATACTTAATTTCTATCATTGTTTTCCAATTTTCTCAGCAGTTTTTATCAAATGGTGAGTTCTTATTCCAAAAGCTTGGGGTTTTGTGTTTATAAAGTTCTCAATTGTTATTTATTTATTACCCTATATTATATATTTAATCCATTCCACTGGTCCACTCCATTTCTTAGCCAGTACTATTATTTTGACAATAACTACTTTATAATATGGTTTGAGATGCTAGACCATCTTCCTTTTATTTTTTTCATTAATTCCCTTGATATTCTTGACTTTTTGTTCTTCTACATGAATTTTATTTTTTCTTGTTCTATAAAATAATTTTTGGGTAGTTTCTTAAAATATAGCACTTTAGGTAGAATTGTCATTTTATTATATGAGCTTGGCCTACCCACAAGCAATTAATATTTCTCCAGTTGTTTAGATCGAACTTTATTTATGTGGAGAATGTTGTTTAATTGTGTTCATATAGTTTTTATGTTTGTCTTGGCAGGTGGACTCCCAAGTATTTTAAATTGTCTATAGTTATTTTAAATGAATTTTCTCTTTTTATCTCATACTGCTGGGCTTTGTTAGTAATATATACAAGTGCTGGTGATTTCTGTGTGTTTATTTTGTATCCTGCAACTCTGCTAGAGCTGTTGATTATTTCAACTAGTTTTTCAATTGATTCTCTGGGATTATCCAAGTATCCAAGTAATATGTGTGTGTGTGTGTGTGTGTGTGTGTGTGTGTGTGTGTATTCATGATATGTTTATCGTGTGCAAAGAGTGATAGTTTTCTTTTTTCATTGCCTATTTTTATTTTTTCATTTTTTTCTTTTATTGTTATTGCTATTGCTCTTCAGTTTTCTTTGTTTTTGCAACAACACCATATTTGTGTCTTAAAAGAATTTAATGCAACTGCTTGTTTGTCTATTTTTCAAATAGTTGATATAGCATTGGAATTGATTATTCTTTAAATGGTACAATTCACTTGTGAATCCAACTGGCTCTGGGGATAACTTTTCTTAGGGAGTTCATTGATGGCTTGGCCAATTTCTTTTTCTAGTTTTGAGCTATTTTCTGTTAATCGGACCAGTTTATATTTTTGTAAATATTAATTTATTTTACTAAAATTATCAGATTTGTTAGCATATAATTGGGCAAAACAGCTTTTATTAATTGCTTTAATTTCCTCTTCATTGATGGTGAATTATCTTTTTAATTTTTTTATTTTGCTGATTTGATTTTCTTCTTTTTAATCAAATTTTTGAAATCAATTAATAGCTAATCTATTTTTTTTTTCATAAAACCAGATCCTAGTTTTATTTATTAGTTCAATAATTTTCTTACTTTTTTTCCCTTTTTTTTGGCTGAGGAAATTGGAGTTAAGTGACTCGCCCAGGGTCACACAGCTAGGAAGTGTTAAGTGTCTGAGGCCAGATTTGAACTCAGGTCTTCCTGACTTCAGGGCTGGTGTTCTATCCACTGTGCCATCTACCTGCCCCTAGTTTTCTTACTTTTTAGCTTAATCTCTCCTTTGATTTTCAGAATTTCCATTTTGGTGTTTAACTAAGAATTTTTAATTTGTTCTTTTTCTAGTTTTTTTTTTTTTTTTAAAACTTGTGTGCTCAATTCACTGATCTGTTCTTTCTCTTTTTTATCAAGGTAAGCTTTTGCCAATATAAATTTTCCCTAAAGTACTGCTTTGGTTGCATTCCATAAATTTTGGTATGTTGTCTCACTGTTGACATTCTCTTTAAAGAAATCATTGTTTCTATGAATTGTTCTTAGACCCACACATTCTTTAGGATTAGATTAGTTTCCAGTTAATTTTTTTTTTCCTGAAGCAATTGGGGTTAAGTGATTTGCCCAGGGTCATACACCTAGGAAGTGTTAAGTGCCCTGAGATTAGATTTGAACTCAGGTCCTCCTGGCTTCAAGGCTGGTACTCCATCTACTGAACCACCAAGCTACTCCTCCAGTTAATTTTTAACCTATCTTTTTCCTGTCATTTACTGAATGTAATTTTAGTTGCATTATGATCTGAAAAGATTGCATTTACCATTTCTTTTTTCTGAATTTAATTGTGAGGTGGTTATGGCCAAATGGTGCTCAATTTTTTGTGTAGGTGCCATATATCACTGAAATAAGATATATTCCTTTCTATTCTGATTCAATGTTCTCCAAAAGTCTCATTTTCTAGAAATCTATTCATCTCCTTAACTTCTTTCTTGTTATCTTTTTTGTTAGATTTATCTAATTCTGAGAGGAGAAAGTTGAGGTCCCTACTAGTATAATTTTACTATTGCTTCCTGTAACATTTAACTTCTTTAAAAATTTGAATGCCAGAAAACTGGGGAAAAATGTTTATGCCCAAGAGCTCCGATAAAGGTTTCATTTCCAAAATACATAAAGAACTGACTCAAATTTATAAGAATACAAACCATTCTCCAGTAATAAATGGTCAATGGAGTGGACAATTTTCAGATAAAGAAATTTAAAGCCATTTCTAGTCATATGAAAAAATTTTGGGTTTTTTTGGATATTATCCCATCTTCACCCTCTGTCTATATATACTCCTATTTGCCCTAATAGTAATAAAATTCTTAAGAGTTACAAATATCATCTTTCCATTTTGGAATGTACTCAGTTTAACCTTACTAAATTCATTATGTTTTCTCTTTTTCAGCACTTTTTGTAGTGGCAAGGAACTGGAAACTGAATAAATGCTCATCAATTTGGGGAATGGCTAAATAAGTTACAGTATATGCATGTCATGGAAAATTATTGTTCTATAAGGAACGATCAGCAAAACGATTTTAGAAAGGTCTGAAGAAACTTACATGAATTGATGCTAAGTGGAGTAGATTCAAGAGAACATTGTACACGGCAACAAGATTGTGTGATAATCTATTTTGATGGATGTAACTCTTTTCAACAAGGAAGTAATTCAGGCCAATTCCAATAGACTTGTGATGGAGAGAGCCATCTGCATCCAGAAGGACTCTAGGGACTGAATGTGGATCACAATGTAGTATTTTCACCTTTTTTGTTGTTTTTTGCTTGCTTCCCCCCCCCTTTTTTTGATCTGATTTACTTGTACTGCTTGATAAATAAGTAAATATGTATTGAAGAACTACACATGCTTAACATGTATTGGATTACTTGCTGTCTAAAGTAGAGACATTAGGAGAAAGGGAGGGAGAAAAAGTTGGAACACAAGGTTTTGCACAGGTGAATGTTGAAAACTATCTTTGCATGTATTTTGAAAATAAAAGTTTTATTCCTTATCTCTTTTAATTGGATCTGTTTTTGCTTTTGCTTTAGATGAGATCATTATTGCTTTTTTTTTTTAACTTCAGTTGAAGCTCAATGGATTCTGCTCTAGTTCCTTACTTCATGCCTCTCTGCTTTAAGTTTTTCTCATAAACAACATATTCTTTTTTAAAATGTATTTTATTAAAGCTTTTTAACTGCAAAATATATGTATGGTTAATTCTTCAACAATGACCCTTACAAAGCTTTGTTACAAATTTCCCCCCCTAGTCCCACCCCTTCCCTAGATGGCAGGAAGTCCACTACATGTTATGTTAATGACAAATCGAATATATGTATACATATTTCCACACTTGCTGTGCAAGAAAAATCGTGTCTACAAGAAAAAAATCTGAGAAGGGAAACATAATGCAAGCAAACATTGATAGAGGGCATGAAAATGATAAACAACATATTCTGATTTTTAATCCACTCTGCTATCCACTTCCATTTTATACGTTCATTCCATTCAGTTATGATTGTGATCCTCCAAATCTATCCTCATCTCTTTTTTCTGTTTCTCTCTCCTTTCTTATCCCTTCATCCTATCCTTCCTGTGTTTAACTTCTCACCACTGCTTCCCCGTTTGTCCTCCTTTCTATCAGTCTCCCCACACTTCTCTTACCTTCCTATAGAATAAGGTAGCCTTCAGTACATAAATGTGTATGATATGGTCTCTCTGAGTCAATTCTGATGAAAATAAGGTCCAATTATTGCCTATTACCACACCCATCTTTGCTTTCAATGTATTTGTTCTTTTGTGTCTCTTCCTGTGAGATATTTTACCCCATCTTATCTCTCCCTTCCTTTTTTTCCCAGTGCAAAAATCTTTTGGTTTTTTTTGGATATTATCCCATCACAGTCAATGTAAGCCTATACCCTCTATGTATACTCTATTTGCCCTAAAAGTAATAATGTTCTTAGAGTAACAAATATCATCTTTCCATTTTGGAATGTACCCAGTACTGAATTCATTATGTTTCTCTTTTTCTGTTTACCTTTTCATGCTTGAGTCTTGTATTTAAAAATCAAAATTTGTATTTAGTTCTGATCTTTTCATTAGGATTGCTTGAAAGTCCTCTATTTCATTGAATGTTTTCCCCTGTGAAGATTATGCTCAGTTTTGCTAGGTAGGTGATTGTGGATCATAATTCTAGCTTCATTGCCCTCTAGAAATATCATATTCCAACTTCTCTGATCCTTTATGGTAGAAAATGCTAAATACTGTGTGATCCTGACTATGGCTCCACAATATTTGAATTGTTTGTTTCTAGATGCTTGCATTATTTTCTCCTTGATCAGAGGGTTCTGTAATTTGGCTATAATATTACTGGTAGTTTTCATTTTGGGATCTCTTTCAAGAGCTGATTACTAGATTCTTTCAATGATTATTTTACTCCCTAGTTCTAAATTATCAGGGTAATTTTACTTGATAATTTCTTGACAGATGATGTCCAGTTTATTTTTTTTTTTTTTAATCATGGTTTTCAGGTAATCCAATAATTCTTCTTGGATCTATTTTTCAGGTCATTATTTTTCCAATAAGATTTTATATTATATTTTGTTCATTCTTTTGACTTTCATTGCTTTTAATGTCTCATAAAATCATTAACATTCATTTTCCCAATTTTATTTTTTTAATGTAGTATTTTTTCAAAGCACATGCAAAGATAGTTTTCAACATTCATCCTTGCAAAACCTTATGTTCCCAGCTTTTCTTCCTCCCTTCCCCACCCT
Organism: Myrmecobius fasciatus; assembly: GCA_023553655.1. NCBI lineage: Eukaryota > Metazoa > Chordata > Mammalia > Dasyuromorphia > Myrmecobiidae > Myrmecobius > Myrmecobius fasciatus. Next base: position 76,917 of record JAJPUD010004756.1, on the reverse strand, counting down.
CTTCCCCTAGACAGCAAGTAATCCAATATGTTAAACATGTGCAATTCTTCTAGATATATTTCCACATTTATCATGCTGCACAAAATAAAATCAGATCAAAAGAGGGGGAAAAAAAGCAAACATCAACAAAAAGGTAAAAATACTATGTTGTGATTCACATTTAGTCCCCTAAATCCCCTTTCTGGATGCAGATGGCTCTTTCCATAACAAGTCTATTGGAATTGGCCTGAATCACCTCCCAATTCTAATTTTTAAGGAATTATTTTCTTCAGTGAGTTTTTGTACTTCTTTTTCTATTTAACCAATCCTACTTTTTATGCAATTGTTTCTTTCAATAAATTTTTGTATTTTTTTTTTCATTTTTTGTTTCCTTTATCAAGCTGTTCCACATTTTTTTCATCTACCTTTTACTTGATTTTTAAACTCTGCTTTGAGCTCTCCCAGTTCTTTTTGGGCCTGAGACCAATCCACATTTTCCTTTGAGTCTTTGCATGTAGCTGTTTTGACACTGTTGCCTTCTTTGGAGTTTGTTTTGATTTTGCTTGTTACCATAGTAACTTTCTATAGTTGGCTTCTTTTTTGTTTTATTCTTAGTACATTTTTCTAAAGTTGGGCTCTGCTCCTAGAGAGAACACTCTCCTAAGTTTCTTGCATCCAGAGTAAGGGGCCTCACTGCTGGCCTGTCCCATGCTCAGGGCCTCACTGTGGTCTTGCTGGTGCACAGCCTGCTGCTGCCCTTCCTGGATGTTGCCTGCATTGTACCGTGTTCCCCCTTTACCTGAGTAAAACAGATCTTTCCTGCTGATCTTCTGAGTTGTCTTGGGCTGGAAAATTGTTCTTCCCTATTCTTTTGTTAGTTCTGCCACTACAGAATTCATTTATAGTTGTTTGGAGGTGAATTTGGGAGAGTTCGGGCAAGTTCCTGTCTCACTCTGTCATCTTGGCTCTGCCCTCCTAAATAATATAAAGAATCATCCTGATACTTCACCACACAGTACAGGAATCCACAGAATTACTGGAGTCCTTTAGAGATTCAGGGATTAAGAAGCTATGACAAATTGAATGTGAAGTAGAGAAGTCAGAACATAACTAGCTGCCTATGAAACTTTCAGGGCAGTTTCAGTACTCGCTGCCCATTTTACATATACTTATCAAGTAGATAGCCAATTTTTTCTTCAGTGCTCTGAAATTGTCCCACTAATTCTCAATTCTTGCAATTATTTTTTTTTTATGTCATAGAGTGCATGAAGTACATTGGTTCTTGTCTTTCTAACTTATCTTTTATATTAGAAGATACATATATTTTAAATTCTCAATCAATTTTATCATCAATTAAGCCCAATTTTCAACTAATTGGCCTAGTGAAGGATGACATAAATCCAAATGCTCCCTATAAGATTATTTTAAGGCAAAAGAATTTGGTTCCCCATCTCTTTCCACTGACAAAAAGTTAACAAAATTTTTTCTCTAAGAGAGCTTCAGCAGATACATTATTCACCCTTGAAAATTCAACTGAGAAGTGGCTTAAAATAGTCTCTATGATCAAAAGTTTTAGATTGGAAGAAGCTTTTAGAGCTCTGTTCAACTCCCTCATTTTACAACTGAGGAAACTAAGGCCCAGAGAAGTGAATTAATTTCTACAGGGTTACATAGAACTGTGTCCCAAGTTTATCATTTTTTTCTTCTACAATTCACCTTTGATTCCAAGTGTTTATCACCCTAACAGATGCTTTTTAAAAGTTCTTGTATTATAAGAAAGCTTCTTACCAGGGCTGGAGTTCTTCTGGGAAATACCCTTTGCATGGCACTACACATAACTAGGCACTTACACATTTTTCAATTAAAATGATTGACAACAGAGAGGGAAAAAGGAGAAAACCAATCTTCTAAGTTCTCTATACATACTAAAGTAGGCTTAAATCCATGAATAAGTTATAGACTTTTAATGAATTCTATAGCAGGACAGCAATAAACCAGCTTAGGTCAAAAGAAGTAACCAATTTTATTTCTTGACCAACTTATTTCTGATCTTTCCTGAAATTTTTGATGTGTCTCCTTAATTGACTTCCCATTTTGAAAAAGGAAAAATGTACTTTTTAATTTTTAAAATAGGAGCATAATAATATACAAAATAATAATGTGCATAATGATAGCACAGGAGTATTTTTTAGGTCCAGTTTAATGTAAAATAGCAAACCAAACCAAATTTTTAAAAAATTATCAGAAAAGTTAACAGTTCTTAATTTTATTTTCTCCAAGATCTGTAGTTAATGAACTTTGCTCCTTACAAACACCGTTATCCTCTAATTCTAATTTCTCTAATGCTTCTTCCAATTCATACTCTTGTTTATATTCTTCAAAAGATGTATCATCCTTGTCCAGTTGATCACAATATCTGTTGAGTAAATAATCCTGGGGGGTAATATCATCATCCATGGGCTGCTTTGCCTTCTTCATTTTCTTTTTCACTTGCTTCTGCAGCATAGATACCTGTTTCTGCTCTTGCTCTGCACTTCCAATGCTTATATCATCATGCCCTTTCCCTTTGTTTCTTTTGTACTCCATTATTTGCTTGTGGAGTGCCTCATGGTCAATTCCAAAGAGATTTGGCTGAATGGTGCACTCTGACACAGGAGATGGTATAGAGTTTACTGATGCCTTACATTCACTGTAAATTTAAGGAGAAAAAAATAAATCATTTATCAATGTTATAACAAAATCACTTTAAACATCTCCACATTAAAATATTTAATGACCTTACATGCAATTTTGCTGAGCCAAATTTCTCCAGGGCTATTCAACATCTCATTAAATGCACTCCAAATGAATTTTTGCACTCATACATGCCAGATGAACCAAGGAAATTGAACAAATAGAGCTAGCCATTCACATTAAAAGTACTCAACAAAGAGCAGCTAAGAAAAAGAGAGACAATGTTATCTTCTCTTTAAAAGCTATTAAGCCCTCTACTTTATGGGCATGACATGTAAGAAAACTGTCTATAAACTAAGATTATTATGTGTCTCATCTGATCACTTAGAGAATTGAGATTTTACTGTAAAAAAAAATAATAAAACACTAGACTATTATTGTAATGACTATAATTTCCATATAGTTTAAGGGTATTTATGGCCTCATTCTTTTTTGCTGAAAAGCTCCATTTCTTAGTAGTTTGAAGGAAAGAGCTCAATACAGCCTCTCACATATGCATCTGATATGACAAAGGATAAATAGAAAGCAGTTCCAATCCCAAACTGTAAATGCAATCCCTTTTATATTAGAAAAAAATATTTCCTGCTCTTCCACAAAAATCTAGGATACTAAATGAACAAGGAACCCTGTATATACTTTAGACTTGGTTGGCGTTTTGATTAGTTTGCAAAACGCAATTCCTCTTTTCTTTGTTATAGAGATAGGAACTCAGTAGGAAAAGGGAAAGGGACAAATTCAGAAATGAAGTAAAAACAAAAATCATACATACACATTAAAAAAAATAAAACCTAGATGCAGAACTCTTTAGCAATAAGTTTCTAATTCTCCATCCTCTATCGTAGACATAAATCATATTGTAGCAAGAAACATACCATTGGAAGCCAACTGGTAACATTTCGGTTTTGGGCAAGAAAACACTACATATTACAACATTATAGGAAAATCAGTATTGCTTATAACATAAATGTTTTTAAATAATTGGAAACCAGCCTGTCTTTATTTAGAACACACTCTACCATTGAGCTCAAATTCACTTTTTTCTTTAGCTAGGAAGGTCCACAACAAAGGGAGTAACAAGGATTTCCTCTTTGCTTTAGAGATCATTATTAACAACCTATGGTATATTAAAAAGGAAAATGTTCAGAACATAGCTCAAGGTCATTTATTATCCATATGGAACAAGGGCAATCATATATGTTTTGCACAATTACACATGTACAACCTATGTCAAATTGCTTGCCTTCTCAACGAGGGAGAATAAGGACAGAATAAGAGAATTTGTATCTCAAAATCTGAAAGAAAAGAGATTGTTAAAATTGCTTTAACATGTAACTGGGAGAAAAATATTATTTTTTAAAAATCTTTATTATTTTATATACATATATAAAATATCTTCAGTTTACTTGAAATTTTTTTTTCATATATAAGAATGATTTAAATTGTTTGCCAAGTAAAGAAAAATTCAGACAGATAATAGAGAAATAACAAAGCAAAAAAGAAAAAAAAGAAAGAACAAAGAAAAAAAGGGCTATTCATACCCTGCAAACTGGCCAAAAGTGGTGGAAGAATTGTGGAATTATATGTGTACTAATACATTGCTAGTGGAGCTGTAAAATGATGTAATCATTTTAGAAAGTAATTTGGGGGGCAGCTAGATGGCGCAATGGATAGAACACCAGCCCTGAAGTCAGAAAGACCTGAGTTCAAATCTAGTCTAAGACACTTAACACGTCCTAGCTGTGTGACCCTGGGCAAGTCACTTAACCCCAATTGCCTCAGCAAAAAAAAGCAAAAAAAAAAAAAAAAAAAAAAAAGTAATTTGGAATTATGCAAATGAAATGCTATCATGTCCAAACACTTTGGACCTGATACCCGAAGGAAGCAATCAATAAGAAAACAGTCCCTATATATTCTGAAATATTTTCAGCAGCACTTTTTGTGATAACTAAGAATTGGGAACAAAGTGGATGGACATCAATTGGGGAATGGCTAAAAACTTTAAGATATATGCGTGCAAAAGAATATTACTGAGCTGTTTATAAAAAATGTTTAATGTGATGAATGTGGAGAAGCACAGAGATCTATATGATTTGATGCAGAGTAAAGTAAGTCAAGAAAGCAATATACGTACTAACTACAACATTGTGAATGAAAAGAACACCATATCAAAATATTAAAAATGTTATGCTTCTAGTACAAAGGAAATTATATCATGTATTAGGAACATTAGACATACATACATAAAAACAGTCTTCAACTGAGGCTAAGCATGAGAAGAAATATCAGTTTATTTACCTTGGGTCACTTTGTGTCAAATCTTTTTCATCAGGGGGTCCAAAATCAGCAATTTCCAGTAACCTATTTACCTGAAAAATAAATTCAAAGCTACCTACATTTTGATACCGTTTATTGAAAAGAGCATTAGACAAGTTAAGAAAGACCTGTATTCAAATTTGGTTTTCACACCTAATTTATTGCTACCAATACACCTGAGACCAGTTCACTTGCTAGCTAAAGAAAAATCAAAGTGACCTTTTTTTTGGTTTGTGTTTTATTTAAAAGGAAGACCAAAACAAGGTTAGTACCTCTGCTTATGGTACACAACATGATAAAAATAGGTAATGGAGAGACAGAAGAATTACTCAATTACTTTTACTCTATATTTCAATAGGGAAAGACAACCCATAAAAGTGGGCAAGAAAGGAAAAGAGGGATAAACAATGGAAAAGTACAAAGAATCAAGAGTAGAACCAGTAGAGAAGTGAACACAGTCTGAGCGCTTCCCAAAATGATGGTCCCAAGCAGGAACTCTTAAATCAGAGAAGGAGACTGAGGAGCAGCGACAACATCAAGGTAAGACAGATTGCTACTTAGGAGGTGGAAAAGTTTAGAGAGTAAGGAATGGAGCTGGAAGAGAAGCTACACATAGGGTTCTGAAAGGAATGGTAGTTGTGACTGCTGAATGGCTATCCACAATCTTTGAAAAATGAGAGTACTGGAAAGATCTGGGAAAGAAATAATAATGTCTTAATTTTTTTTTTTTTTAAAGAAGAGAGAAAGTTAAGTGTGCATACCATAACCTGCTAAATTGAACTTCAATTTCTAACAAAATTCTAGCACATTTTTGGTGGTGGTGGTCCTTTGCTTTCAAAGAGGACCAATAACATCATGAGGGTGAGGGCCTGACTTAATTGTGAATTGGATTAAGTGAAGCAGAACTGAAGTGAATTGCAGCAGTGAAATGAAGCAGAATTGTACAAAGCCATCGGCCTCACTCTCTCTTCCATAATTAATGAAGTTCAATGGCAAGATAAAAATCAGAATGACTGCCAATAGCCTGGATGCAGTGGATAACCTTAGCATCTTCTGTCTAACCAAGCTCTAAGCACACATAGTGCCTGCTTCAGCTGCCTTCATGGCTGTTGGAACAAATTGTTCTCATTTGACTATTTTGCCTGGGGAAGTCTTGACATGCTTGGGGCAGACATCTCCTTAACTGCCAATTTCCTTCAACCTGGTTTAGCCCATAAACCAAACAGTTTTGCTGGAGTATCTACTATACATGCTACAATTTCTTGGAGCTAGGTGATAGATATCAAAGGTAACCACTAAGAACTTCCTGAATGATTCAACCAAAAAAAACAAGCCAATGTCAACTTCAAAAAAGATTTCTAATAGCATAACATTCTCGTTCTTTTTGTTGTTCGTTTCCATTTTGTTTTCTTATTAATTTTCTTTCCTTTTTTGATCTAATCTTTCTTGTGAAGCAAGATAACTGTACAAATATGTTTACATTTTGGATTTAACATATTTTAATATGGATAACATATATTGGATTACTTCCCATCTAAGGGAGGGGTTAGGGGGAAGGAGGGGAAAATTTGGAACACAAGGCTATGCAAGGATCAACACTGAAAAATTATCCATGCATATCTTTTGAAAATAAAAAGCTTTAATAAAAAAAGAAAAATCTCTAGAAAGTGCCCCTAGGATCTGTTCTAGGCCCTATGCTGTTTCATAGTATTACAATAGTGTTGTAATACATGATTTGGTCAGTGGCAGAGCTAAGGTGCTTATCAAATTTGTAGATGACAAAGTCAGGACCCAAAGAGTTTTTAATGGCTACAACAATTGGCCTCATCTAATAAGATGAAATATAACAGATATAAATATAAATCCTCATTCTTCAGTTAAAAAAAAAAGCTCAAAAGTTCAAGATGGGAGAGTAGTCTGAAATAGACTGGAAAGTTTAATGGACTACAAGTTCTGTTTGCCAATAGTTTATTATGACAGCAAAGAAAGCAAATGCTCCTAAGATACCTTAAGAAAAGGCAAGTGTCCAGGAAGAGGGATATGATCATGGGATATGATCATCTTTCTGTACCTTACAGAGATCAGAAAACACCTGTGTTTGAATACTATGTTCAGATCCAAGTTTCACACTTCAGGGCCTGCTGGAACATGTCCAAAAATAGTTAACTAAAGAGATCATTAGAGATCATATGATACAAGGTCATAAAAGGATTAAATGAAAGAACTGGGGATGCTTATCCTAAAGAAAATGTAGAAGGAACTGAAGAGATATTTCATGTATGAAAAAGGGTTGTGAAACATTTCCTATATGAAAAAAACTTCCCTGTGAACAAGAGATCAGACTTGTTTTGCTTGGTTCAACTAGAAGAAAGAAATTTCTCAATACTAAGAGAGTTATTGGGGGGGGGGGGGGGAAGGAGAGAGAGAGAGACAGAGAGAGACAGAGAGACAGACAAGATTAGGAGGGAAGCATCAAATTGGGAAATCATCTTTACATTTAATGGTTCTGATAAAGGCCTCATTTCTAAAATATATACAGAATTATCTCATATTTATAAGAATTCAAGCCACTCAATAGATAAGTGGTCAAGGGATATGAACAATTTTCAGATGATGAAATTAAAACCATTTCTAGTCATATGAAAAGTTTCTCCAAATCACTATTGATCA
>JAJPUD010004756.1:51645-64222 GCA_023553655.1 Myrmecobius fasciatus | reverse complement strand
TTGTCAAGTATTTCAACATTATTTACATGTAGTGGACTTCCTGCCATCTAGGGGAGGGGAGGGGCCTGGGGGTAAAATTTGTAATGGAAAGCTTTATAAAGATCAATGCTGAGGAACTACCCATACATATGCTATACAAATAAAAAGCTTTAATAAAATATATATGTATATATATATAATTATATTTATAAATTTTAATAATGCTATTAAATTTAAAATGAACTCAAGCACTTATCTTAAAAGTTCAATTTACATGAATCTTTCTGAGGTACAGTCAGGCTTTTAAAACTATTCCCTTGAACCTTTGGCACAGAGTAGGTACTTAAAAATGTTTATTGATTATTCAGTACTTTCTATGAAGTATTGAATCATGTGAACTGATTTAATATGCAATCTTATTCATTTCCATTAGTATTTCTTTTAACTGTTTAAAGTATTTTTGAAAAATACTTAATTTTAATACTATTAAATCTTTATTTTCATAACATCCCCCAGTTCTCTCTTGTGAGCTAACAGGCTATTGAGTAGTCTGTAAAAGAAGCAATGTAAATGAATGACTATGAAGGCATCAAAATATGACTTTCATGCTAAAGCACTATTACCAACTTGCTGTGTAGCCTTACTTAAAACTGAGGAATAAACTGACTACAAGGAAGACAGCTGGCAGGCAATGACCACACATAGATTAGACCACATCTGCAAAGTATTTTAAGGCAACAATGCACAAGAGGCAAATTATGTTATCCCATTTCACTAGCCTTCTCACTGGTTGGCCAATAAAGGTCTGTGTCATTTTTCAATATCTTTCTCAACTAGTTTCCAGTCATGACCAAATCTACAAACAGGGTTCCACTTTATGGCAATCCATTTTGACATATTTTCCATAAATTTATTGCTTTGAAAAGCAGAAAATGCCTGAATTACATCAACATCTCAGCATTATTTAACAAATGTCAAACCAATTATAAAATTTCAGGTTTTAATGCTTAGGAAAAACACATTTCATCGATACTGTTCTCTATAAGTAATAGTTTTGGAATGAGACAATTATGCTTTTAAAAATATATTTAAAAATTTTATTTCGTTTGTTATAATCAACCTCCACTAAAGACATATTTGGATTCCATTTCTTGATATGTTTGGCAGGCAGTTGATCCTAAGTTCTCCAAAGGAGCTAATGGAGCACAAATTTTGGCAGATCCTAAGAAGCTGGAAAAGCTTCAAATACAGATGTGGTAATGATAGTTTATGTGTCTACTGGATGCAACCAACCCAATGACATTTAGTTGGTCATCTTTAACTTAGAAAACAATTTTCAAGGACCATCTATTAAAGTTATAAAGGACTTGCAATCTGTATAAGTAGAAGGAATACGGACACCAATGAAATTCCAGATCATTGATATATCATTAGTCATAATCTATAGAATATAGTATCAAAGAACTAAGAATCTAGATCCTTGCAAGACGAGAGTAGGAAATAAAAAGGGTTTGATCAGTCTTCATTTTTTCAAGTGGAGAAAGCAAGGCAGCTCTATCACCTTCATTTTTATCAAAGGCAAAATCCATGTACTTAATAATTATGTCAAAAGTCACATCACTGAAAATTGTCTTGCCTGTCACTTTTAGCACAAGTCTCATAAACTTTCTAAGTCTACAGCAAAACTGGAATTTTCTACAGAAATCTCTAAAAAGAGAATCGGTATTGGCTTTAGAAGGTTGGTTGTTTCACTAAGTCATTATTGACAAGGTCAAATGTTATGCTACAATAAGGCGAAAATATTGCCACTTTTCTTTTCCTATGGCTATTCTAGCCTGTCCACTATTCCCAACATAAGCTGAAATGGCAGTATCCCTTGTCTAAATTCCAAGGCAGTGTTTTATACATAACAGACTCTCAATTTAAAAATAAATGAACAAAAACCCAACTTGTCAAATGAATTTAAAGAGACTTTAAGAAAATGAAAACTAGACCATTATTTAATTGAAACAGCTTGGTAGAAAGGATAGGGCTACTTTACACTTGGAATACAAATGGACTTGGAATCAGAAGGAAATTAGACAGTTACTAGCTGTATGATCCTAAGCAAGTTACTTAATTTCTCTGTGCCTCAGTTTCTTCATTGAAAAATGGGGTATTATAGCCTATATGATCCCTTCTAGTTCTAGATCTATGTTCTAGAAAAGATTGGGGAGAATAATTTAATTATCAATAGATTCAGTTTCAAGTTCTTTTAACTTGTTCATATCAAATTTCTAGGTCCATATAATTTAATTACTTTTCCAAGGAAAGACTGAAAAAATAATCCTACTACATTTTCCTAGAAAGAATAATATATCTGAAAATTAAAATTCACACCAACATTTTTACTTACCTCTGTTACTGCTGCATTTTCTTTATCACGAATAAATACTATTGGAGGAACATTTCTTAGGATCTGATGGGTAATCAAAAGATGCCTAAAAAGAACAGAACATCCAAAGAGTTCCTCAGCTATACCGTGACATTTGATATATGATGGTGTTAAACACACACACACACACACACACACACACACACACACACACACACACACACACACACTGACTTACAATCAGTGGTAACCAACTAGTTTAGAATTCTAACCTTCTAGAACTAAAATGTCAAGCTAAAAATGTCTCCTACAGTCTCCTGTGACATGAGAAAAAAAAGACTACAACTCAGTCACAATCACACTAGTTTGAAAAAAAATTAGGTCCCTTAAAAGTATTTTATAACAAAAATTCACATAGAAAAGATTTTTCTTGTAACAATTCTGAGGTATAATCAATACAAGTATTATCTTTATTTTACAGATATATAAACTGAAACTCAGGTAAAGCAACAAAAACAGAGCAAAGAAATATCAAAACCCATATTCAAAACCATGCTTAAGTGAAGCTCAACTGTACTTTCAATATCATTAGATGTTAAACACTGACCTGTATTAAGGAAGAAATAATCTTTTAATAAGCATGCCAAGCATCGTGCTGAGTGTGTTACAAATATCTCATTTGAGTTTCACAACAATCCCACAAGGCAGGTGCTATTATTATCCACTTTTTATAGTTGAGAAAACTTAAGCAAAGAAAGTTCAAGTGATATACCCAGGGTTACAGATAGTTTCTGAGGCAAGTTTGGAGTTTAGTTCTTCCTGACTCAAGGCCCAGCATCCTATCCATTGTGCCTCTAGCTGTATAAAACTCAACAACTTTCTGATCAACTGAGCCTTTTAATTAAGATATTACCAAGTTAAATATTTGTTGGCAATAATTCTATAAAACTCGGTTTAAAAAACTTAATTATTCAAAATTAAATGAATGTAGAACTCACTAGATCACCGAATTTAGAACTAAAATAGACCAGAAAAATAATTCAGTCCTATACAGATGAAGCCACAAAAATGATATGATTTGCTTAAGATTAGGTAGTCTTCTTAAAGGCTCAACTCAATTATCTCATTTAATTCTCATAACAACTCTAAAAGGTACATGCTGCTATTATCCCATTTTACAATAAGAGAAACTGAGGCAAAAAAAGGTAAGGGACTTGTCCAAAGTCACAAGCGAGGTAGTATCTAAGTTCAGATTTAAACTCAGGTCTTCCTGACTCTGGCCCTGCACTCAAGCCACTATACTCCCCTACCAATGGAATTATCTCCTGATTTTAACATTGCTAGTGCTTTCTCCTTGAATTATAATGAATTTATTTTTTCATTCATTATTGTTCCATCCTAGCAAAATATTAATTCAAGAGCAGTGACTTTTAAATGCTAGCCTTGTATCCTCAGTACCTAGCATTTAATAAGCACTTAACTTAGTACTGAGTGGGTATTTAATAAATATTTGTTGAATAAGTAACTGAGCTGGTGTCTGGACCTAGGCCTTCTGACATCTTATCTGATTATTATTGATGAAATGAGATAATACAAATAATGTGCTTGGCAAATCTTCAAGTGTTACATAATAACATGGCATCATTTTTTGGTGTTAAGAGGTCTTCATAGAATTGATCAACTTTGGCATCTTTGCCACTAGTAATTAGAGAATAGACTTCAATTACTGTAATGTTAAGTGTTTTGCCTTGGATTTAAATTGATATCATAGTGGTCATTTTTGAGAATATACTCTAGTCCTCCTTTTCTCACCTTTTTATTGCCAGAACTACTCCACTTCTTCTAAGGAATACTTGTCCACTGTCTATAAGTAGTCATCACCTAAATTAAATTCATCCATTCCTGTCCATTTAAGTTAAGTGACATCCTAGATGTTGAATTATATCTTACTATCTCCTGTTTGACTAAATCCAGCTTCCTTGGTTCACAGATTTAATATTCCAGGTTTCTACGTGAAACTAATCATCACAAGAAGTATCTGCAACTGAGTTTCCTTTAGGCTTTAGCCCAGTCATTTCATTAGTACTGGATATATCTGTAGTTGTCCTCTACTGTTCTCTAAAAAATAGACCTCAGGAACTCATCTACAAACAGCATTTTTTTAAAAAAAATCATTTTATTAGTATTCAAGGATTTTTCTTGGCAAGGTTTGTTATTTTCTTCTCTAGGGAAACCCTAAATGATAATGCTATTAAAGTGCTGCACTCAAGATGTCAACAAATTTGGAAAACACAATAGTGACCACTGGATGAAAAAAGATTAATTTATATTCAATCCTAAAAAAGGGCAATGCCAAGGAATACTAAAACTACCATACAATGGTACTCATTTCACATGCCAGCAAGATTATACTTAGGATTATACAAACTAGATAGATTTCAGCAGTATGTGAATGGAGAAATACCAGAACAGGCTGGTTTTCAAAGAGGCAGAGGAACTACACTAGATTATAGAAAAAGCATGAGAATTCCAGAAAAAAAACCATCCACTTCTGCTTCACTTACTAAAGCTTTTACCTGTATGGCTCATAACAAAATGTCAAGTCCTCAATCAGATGGGAATACCATCAATGTATTTGTCATCTGAGGAACCCGCATGAGGGCCAAAAAGCAACAATTAGAAATGAACATGCAACAACTGACAGGTTTAAGATCAGAAAAGGAATATGACAAGGCTGTATATTATCACTTTATTTAACTTATATGCAGAGTACATCATGTGAAATGCCAGGTTAGATGAATCAAAAGCCAGAAAAAGTTGCCAGGAGAAATAACAATCTCAGATATACAGATAATACCACTCTGAGAGCAAAAAGTGAAGAGGATTTAAGAAGCCTCTTGATGAGGGAGAAAGAGAAAAGTGTAAAAGTTGGCTTGAACCTTAGCATTAATAAATAAATAAATAAATAAAACCTAGGATCTTGGCAATTGGTCCCATCACTTTCTGGTAAATGGAGAAGAAATGGAAGTAATGTCAGATTTTGTATTCTTGGGCTCAAAGATCACACTAGACAGTGATTGCAGCCATGAAATTAAAAGATGCTTGTTCCTTGGAAGAAAATCTATCTCAAATCTGGCCAGTATACTTAAAAGCAGAAATATCACCTTGTCAACAAAGTCCACTTAGTCAAAACTGTGGTTCTTACAGTAGCAACATATGGCTATGAAAGCTGAACTATAAGGAAAACTGAGACCTGCATAACTGACAATTTCAAATTGTGGTGCTGGAGAAGAATTTTGAGAGTCCCTTGAACAGCAAGGAAATCGAAACATTCAATATTTAAAGAAATTAATTAAGGCTATTCATTGAAGGGTTAAATATTTTAAATTGAATTTTAAATTTTAAAAGTTAAATCCAGCAGTGTGACATTATGCAAGTCACTTAACCATGTTTGCTTCAATTTCCTCAACTGCACAATGAGCTGGTGAAGAAAAATGGCAAGCCATTCTCTTTGCCAAGAAAATCCCAAATGGGGTTATGAAAAGCCAAAATACACCTGAAATAACTGAAAAACAGTGTGTTTATTCCACAATGTTGCCTAGAAGTTACTTTTAAAAAAAATTAAATCCTCTATATAAACCTATATTCTTGAAATTTGCTTTCATCTAAAAAGTATATTGTAAAATAGGGAATTTTTGAACACTTGAAGTCTAGTTACTTGAATTGAACAAGACCCTATTTTATCTAAACCCTGTTTCATCTTCAAATCAAATATAGTTGTTTAATTTAACTGAGTTCCAGTTAATAAGCTTTATTTGCATACTTTAGGCCTAAGAAAAACAAATTATAAAAGCACTAAGTAGAAAGAACTTTCTGTGAAATGCCAAAATATGCTTTGAATTTCCTAGAAAACTGACACTTTCCATAAAAGGGAATACAATTAATGAGGAAAAATCTAAGATAATTTAACTACAAATAAAACACTGGGATGTTTTAGGAAAACTTTAATACAGGATGGAAATGCCAAAATATTTTGGAGACATCCAGTTTTCCAGAGACCAGCAAACTGATTATACCCTGAGTTTAGCATAGCAATAATCCTTCGCACCCTAGATTTTCTCACCCTCAGATAAAGTGTATTGCTTTGACCAGCACTACTTTTTGACCAGTTCACTGAGGGATTTATGATTTTCATATTAATCAATAACTGTTTACATATGTTGGAGTTCCCCTAATTTTCCAAGGACCTGAGAGCCAACCATCACTCCTTCTGACATGCTCAAAATCCATTTCTTGTAACAGCTAAGTGAACTAAACTAGGTTCTATATTCCTGTTCCACCATGCTAACTCTGGTTCTGCACCCCACTGTGAGACAATCAACTTGAAGTCTGTTCCCACAGGAACCAGGTATGCCTGTACTGCCTGTACATGAGCCTGCCATGGAACTGCTACTCAAGACCTAAAAATATTATGTCATGGTTCAGTCCACTTATGTTTTTTTCCTATATATAGCACTGCCTTTGTCCCAGCATAAAGCTCTTCTAATCAGAACTTCCACTTTCAAATGTTTTCCTCATGTTGTTTTGTTTGTGTCCTGACTGGCCATTCACAGGTTAGAGGCTGGTTCTCATCCAAATAACAAAAACTATAATATAAAGCAAAATATTAGCACCTGAACCATGAAGCATTCTTCTGTAAAACCACTTCTATGTGATCATTCTGCTCAGGAGAGAGGGTTGTCTTCCAATACACACGACAGGCTGAATAATCTGGGGCAAGAGATACCTGAAAAACCACCATCCCACCCAATAGAAAAACAGGAAGAAAAAAAAAATCATTAATCAGGTATCAGTTCTCTTAAACTGTGTGTATCCAAGTAACTCTTTCAGTGAATAAGAAACAAAAACTAGTATTAACTCTTCACAACTTAAACACACCAACTCTTCATGCTTAATGCCTTAATCACACTCTTAAGCCTACTCTTACTCCCACTTTCCTAAAGTGCAGAAAATGCAATGCACTAGTGTGTGAAGATAACATACAAAGCCTCAATATTTTACAGAAGCTTAAGAACTAGAAGATGGGTTCTTCAGAGTCCATCTAGTCCAAACTATTTCTGAGCAAGGATTCATTAACAATAGGTCTGATAAATAGTCGGACAAATGGCCTCCTTCCAATAAGGTTCCTTGATACCAGGGACCATTCTGGTTTGGTCTATGTGGTCCTAGGGCCTCTCAATACTTGGCACAAAATGTACACTGAATGTTTGCTGGTTTTTGGTCCAGTCCTCATTCAGAACCATATCTTCTCTATAATCAAAGAACTACAGAATTGGAAGGGACCTAAGTAATAACCTAATACAGTCACTATGTTTCTACAAACCACTTAATTATCTCCATATTCAGTTGCCATGACACTTTGTACACTTACAATGTACAAATTAGTAAAGAGAAAAAAAGACTACCACGTATACCTTTTTCCCCCCAGTGTTCTTACTGCTTTGGATGAATTCACTTTAAAAAGATGGTAGAAAATCACTTTTATTGTTGCTAAGTCATTTTCAGTCACATCCACATCCCTTTGGGCTTTTTTTTTTTTTTGGCAAAGATATCAGAGGGATTAGCCACTTACTTCTCCAGCTCATTTTATAAATGAAGAACTGAGGCAGATAGGATTAAGTGCCTTGCCCAGGGTCACAGAGCTAGTAAGTATCTGAGGCCAGGTTTGAACTCAGGTCTTCCAGACTCCAGGGCTAGTGTTCTTTCTACTGGACCACCTAGCTACCTACAGGAAATAGTTTACTTGAGTTAAAAAAAAAAAAATGACTTCCCTCACTTTCACATCATCTGGCATTCTATTCTACTACTAATGCATTTGCACATTCTTACTTATGTATTAGCACATTCTAATTTTCTCTTTCAGCTTTTTAAAATGAAAAGTATTACCACAATGTACAACTAGTCCTTGTGCATGAAATGATTAACTGTCAATGTAAGAGGAGAGGATTCCTAATGCATAATCTATGTGAGTCCTGAAACTTTCAAAAGCACAACTTTTCATAAATTGTGACCACTATGATTACCTTAGAAAATTCCACATTCAGATCATAGACATCTTGATTCACCTCAAAGGTACTTATCAAGTCTGACAATGCCCGATAAAGAACGCCATCGAGGGTTCTCTTGCGTATGCTGTCTTCTTTTTTAGTCTTCTTTGAAGTATGTTTCATTAGACTTTCCCAGTTAGATGGATTATATGTCTTTAGAGAGAAAAACGAACACACACACACACACAGAGGTTGAAAATGACTAACATCTTGTTACATTCAACTCCTACAAAATGTAAAGGCAAGGATATGAAGGATTGTTCAACTAGCATCTGTCTACATCCTTGAAATGTGAAACAGCCCACAAAAACCAGTCTGAGTTGTTTGTTTTACAGGTGATTCTTTTGTTACTAACATAGTAACCCTCTTAGATAAAAGCACTCACCAGCACTGTATTTAACATGAATATCTCTAAGTCTAATTCATCAGTACTTTGCATAGATTTCTGTGTACAATGATTATATCTGGAGTAGTTATAAATTGAATCAATCACATTTCCTTAATCTGAAATTAGATAGATTTCAGAAAACAGTGAAGTAAATCATCTTGTGCTCTCAACAAAAAGAGCAAATTTTTATTTTCCATTTGCTATCTAATGACAACTAACCCTATTTATATAAAGATACTCTTATCTCACAAAAGAGGCAAATGAGTAATAGAGCCTTAAAAGTATCCAGGCTTATCTAGTAAAAGATTCTGGGACTCTAGGATTTTATCATCACTACCTTTTACTTACAAAGTGAGGTCCCAGGGAAGGACTTTCATACCAGAACTTCTTTCTGTGGAAAAAACAGAAAGATAACATTTGCTTTGATACTAATTTGAAAAAAATAGTTATGACTGGGGCAGCTAATTGGTGCAGTGGGTAGAGCACAAGCCCTGAAGTCAGGAGGACCTGAGTTCAAATGTGACCTCAGACACAACACTTCCTAGCTGTGTGACCCTGGGCAAGTTACTCAACCCCAGTTGCCTCAGCAAAAAAAAAAAAAAAAAAATAGTTATGACTATAACTAGATTCCACCACAACTACATAATTAAAGAGTTAAACTTAGACAAGATGCTATTAAGGTTCTAAGTAAAAACTTACAAAGTAGTAGGGAGAGAAAATGAAGTTGATACAAGTCTCAATAATTTTAAGTTGGTTCTATTTCACTGTACAAAAGCAGAAAAAAAATTCTCAAGAACCTCTCTTCCAAACTACCCAGAATTATCTGGCTTCAATTCATAAAAACTAAAAAGTTAGTGGCATTAATAGATTTGGTAATCTTTTTTTTTTTAAATATGCAGCCACATGCCTTTTTAGCATTATTAAAGCTGAATAACAACTTAAAGTATCCCTAGCTATAGCTGATTCCTCAACTATTAAGATCCACAGAATATCAGCTTTAAAATGATAGGGATCTTTGACTTGATTCTGTCAAGTTCCTGAAAAATTTTCTCCTGAAAAATGAAGGAGGAATAGTACCCAGCAGTACCAATGAAAAAACAGTAAATATCTTGTTACCTAGAGACAGTTTCACAATATTAAAATAATAACACAATTGCTACTTGTAAAAAGATAGTATAGAATGGTAGGAAGAATCATCTTTCACAAATGAGTCAACTTAAGACACTGATTTATCCCAAGCCACTCAATGACCCTAAAGTGGCTTCTACCTATCTCTCCTTCCAAACCAAAGATAAATATACTCAACTGTCCTCTTTTAGATATAAAGTCTTGACCAACCCTAGAAACTTCCCATATGTTGTGTTTACTTTAAATGTTTTTATCAAGCACCCTAGTTTCCTCCTGCTATACAAATACTCATTTTAAATACCCAACTAATATGTTGTTTAGAAACTAGTACATAATCTTTCTGTCCTATCAACTACACTTTAGATGAAATCAAGTATTAAGGACATAATTTGTCTTCCTTCACAATGCTCCTTAAATGCTAGAACCTTAAAAGCAGAAAGGCCCTATCCCGAAGCTGGAGGGAGGGGAAGGGGAGTAGAGAGATGAGAGGACTGAAAAATTCCTAACTGGATTAGCAGAGGACAATGTTTTTAGCAACAAGAAGAGGTTCTCGACATTTTTGATCTCAGGAATTCTTTATACTCTTAAAAATTAAGTATTTCTACCCCTATCTTTTGTTTATATGGCTTATGTATCTATTGATAGAAATCATAACATCTTAGTATATTATGAAAACAATTCCGAATTTGAAAACTACTGATTTAAAGTATTAGGCCAATCTTTTATTAATCTCATATATAAGTCAGAGTTTAAGAGTTAATACTAATTATACCAGCACAGGTATAAACTACAGATTAACTAATGTACCAATAATACCTACTGAAGTTTTGCATTGTAAACGCTAAACTTTTCCATTTTACAGAAGTATTCAAAATTCAATGTTTCCTCACGTGATTACCCAGATTTTTACATTCTGAGGACCTGATAAAGCAGGAATACTTTTCCTAAAATCTCTACATGTTCTTACCAGCTAGAACTTAAAGGGGCAGAGCGCTCAACCACCTCCTGGGTCCTGGACATTTTTCTCATACTGTCCTAATACAATACAAACCAATAAGCCAGCTGTTGCTCAGTTGTTGTGGCTCATTAAGTCAACGTGGAGGAATTCCTCTCTTTGTTTTAACCTTTTAATTCTCTATCTACTACCTATGGGACGCTGGACAAGTTCCTTAACTTCCTCGGTTTTCCATCTGTAAAACGAGGGAGGGGTTGTTGGACTAGATGTTTTGTAGGCTAGCCTGCAACACTTAACCGAAGAGGGGGATTTGAGGGAATCAAGCATCCAGGGGCTGATGAGTCTTAAACTATCAGAAGATTTATCTCCAAAGTAACTCTAACCCCAACAATTCCTGGATCTCAGATCTCCCGTTTGGAAATAGAAAAACAGCTAGCACTAACGTGAGGCTTTAATGTTCGCAAAGCGTTTTACATAGAACGTCTCTCTCGATCGGACGGCAGGCCCTATTACTGTTATTACTATTATTACGTCCATTTCATAGATGAGTCCTTGAAGAGGAGCTGAAGGAAACTAAGGCTGCAGGAGAAGGAGGGACTTGCCCAGGATCCCTCAGTCATTAGAGCGCTCTCTATGCACTACGCCCACGAACAGAGTCCTTCCCCAAAAGAAGCCCATTTACTTGGTTTTCGAAGCAAATTTCTTGAGCAAATTCTTATTGCCGCAGGCGGCTGGCGAGCCATGCAAACCTCGGAACTGGGGGCGGCCTCGAAGGAAGCAGGTCATAGGGCTTAGCCACCAATTCCCGGCTCCGACCGCCACGGCTCCGCTCCCTCTCCAAACTGCCAGTTCCGACACACTCCTAGAGAAGCTGCGTAATCGCCCCAACGCGACCCACATAGCTCCGGTCGTTCCCGCAGGCCCACAACTGTGCTACGGGAAACAAACCCGGACCTCACAAATGTCCCGGAAGTTCCGGTCGCGCTACCGGAGTTCCCCCACGTGGCGATTGGCCGCGACGCAATGGCCCAGACAGATGGTACCGCCCACTTCTCTGACGTCACCCACCTTTTGAAGGTGAGAGTCCGGCGAGGCTGCGCCAACTGGTGGTGTGTCAGTTTCAGAACACATTGTTTTCCCTCCACTTTCAAGGCCGTTCTCCTAAACGTAGCGCTTCCTCCCTTTTCCCCTCTTTAAAACTCTATTCCTCCAACTTCTTAAGGGGAATTGGATTCCCAGGGTCTTATTATAAAAAAACACATAAAATGTAAAGATAGAACAAAATCTTTTATTCTGCTAGGGGACTACAAAGTTGTTAAAAATGGGAGAGTGATGGCAAATCCTTTCCTTGGTTTTCCTTATCCTTCCTTCTCAAAGAGGATCAAAATGGCATCACTATGTTAGAGTCAAGTTACAATGTGTCAGACTGTAGCTGAGCAGACCAATACGAACTCGGAATATTCTGCCACAGGTAAGGCACAAATAGTCCATATGAACAACTCCCTTTTCTTTTAAGCTGCTTCAATTCTCCTTTGCTCATAGAGAACAGGACCTTTTCTGATGAGGGCACGTCATGCTGGGTGGTCCTCTATCAATGTCTCCCATGCTCTGCAATCAGTTCTAAAGAGCTAAAGAGAGACCTTAAG
>JAJPUD010004756.1:0-48845 GCA_023553655.1 Myrmecobius fasciatus | reverse complement strand
GGGTCCTTCTGACTTCAGGGCTGGTGCTTTAACCACCGCGCCACCTAGCTGCCCCTCATTATCTTTTTCTAAAGCCAATATGACAGGTGTGTTGTGGTATCTCAGAGTTGTCTTAATTTGCATTTCTCTGATTAATAGTGATTTGGAGCACCTTTTCATATGACTAGAAATAGTTTTAATTTCATCATCTAAAAACTGTTCATATCCTTTGACCATTTATCAATTGGAGAATAGCTTGAATTTTTATAAATGAGTCAATTTTCTATATATGAAATGGTTAATTCCTTGCAAAAACTTTTCATATCACAAAAAGACTTAAATGTTAGCCTCCTAACCAGTTGTATTGATAATTCTAGCTTGTTAAATTCTATTCTATTTGTAATGAACATTATGATGTGTGGGAATGGTATGTATGTGTACAACCCATGTGCTTAGCATTCCCTATTCTGTGTGGGAATCAAAACTCCATTTCCCATTTATGTTTGCATATTGAAAAATAAAACAAAATAGTCTTTTTGGCAAAGATATGTTTGGCATTAAACAATATGGTCAGCCCAATGGAGTTGTGCTTTCTTCATTAAAGTTTGAATGCTTGGCAATTGTCCCAGAAGAACCTCAGTGTCAGTGTCTTATACTACTAGGTGATCTTCAGAATCTTTCTAAAACAATTCAAATGGTATTTGTGTCTCCCTGTTACCTTTTTGACCATGTTACATTTACCCACACAATTTTCAGACAACTTTAGTAGCTTGGCTAATTCCTCCAGGATCAAAACCAAAATCTGGTATTTAAAGCACTTCATAACCTTGATCACTTCTACCATTCTAGTCTCTTTATACCTTACACCTTTCCTCCTTCCCCCCACCCCTTCCCCATATTCTGCCTCAGTAATACTAGCTAATACTAGCCTAACAATGTTCTTTGCACAGGACACTGCATCTTCTCACTCCTACTCAGAGCATTTCATTCCCCCATGTCTGGAACACTCTGCCTCTGGTTTCCATGGTTACTTTCAAATCTCTATTACAATCCACTTTCTGCAAGAAGCCTTCTTCAATCCTCCAATCAGACCTTAATCAGAGCTTCATTCAGTTGATTATCTCCAATTTAATCTGCATCTGACTTTCCTTCTCCATTATACTAGGAATTCCTTGAGAGCAGGGACCATTTTTGCCTTTCTTTATAATCCAGGGGTTTAGCACTTTGCCTGGCACTTGGTAAACATAAAAAATATCTATTGACTGACAGACAAGAGAAATGAATCCACTATTCATTCAACATGTTTGAAGCTGCACCTCCTTCAATAGGAGACACTTGAAGCGGTGAATGGAAGGTCACAGTATTTTTTTTTAGGAGCTATTTTTTTTATTAAAGCTTTTTATTTGTATAACATATGTATGGGTAGTTCCCCAGCATTGATCTTTACAAAGCTTTCCATTACAAATTTTACCCCTAGTTCCCTCCCCTCCCCTAGATGGCAGGAAGTCCACTACATGTTAATAATGTTGAAATGCTTGAGAAGTTACGCAAGAAAAATCCTATCTACAAGAAAAAAAAAAAGAATCAGAGAAAGGCAACACAATGCAAGCAAATGTCAATAGAGATCATGAAAATGTTACGTTGTGGTCCATATTTCATGTCCCTCTTTCTGGGTGTATATGGTTTTCTTCAGTGAACAACTGGAACTAGTTTGAGACAATTCTTTATTGCAGAGAGCCATGTCCATCAGAATTGATCATCATGTAATACTGTTGTTGCTGTGTATGATGATCTCCTGGTTCTGCTCGTTTCACTCAGCATCAGTTCATGCAAGTCCCTCCAGGTCTCTCTGAAATCGTCCTGCTGGTCGTTTCTTACAGAGCAATAATATTCCATAACATTCATATACCATAATTTATTCAGCCACTCTCCAATTGATGGGCATCCCTTCAGTTTCCAGTTTCTAGCCACTACAAAAAGGGCTGCCACAAACATTCTTGCACATGTGGGGCCCTTTCCCTCCTCTAAGATCTCTTTGGGATATAGGCCCAGTAGAAACGCTGCTGGGTCAAAGGGTATGCACAGTTTGACAACTTTTTGAGCGTAGCTCCAAATTGCTCTCCAGAATGGTTGGATCCATTCACAGTTCCACCAACAATGTATTAGTGTCCCAGTTTTCCCACATCCCCTCCAACATTCATCGTTATCTTTTCCTGTCATTTTAGCCAATCTGACAGGTGGGTCACAGTATTTTTTGTTAGCTTTTTGAACAAATGAAAATGAAAATCTATGCTTTTAATCTTACTAAGGTATGGATTTACAAAGTATAAAAAGTAAAAAGAAACTTCTGTAATCTGCCAGGTTTCCCTCATTATGAATTTTCTACCCAAACAAGTTATTTAAGAAGTACTTCATTAGGAATAGGAAGGCTACAGATAGTAGCCAGAATGTTTCAACTACATTTCCTATCATGAGACAAAGACTTTGATGAGTTGTGCTTCCAATATAAAGTATTAAAGTAAAATTCTTTAACAAAGGATCAGATCTCAAATTGAAATGCATTGAAAAGATTTTTTTTCAGGTTTCATGAATTTCTTTTAAAATACTAAAGTTTCTTTTTTTACATTAAAAAATTGTAGGAGATTAAAAAAGAATACAAGAAAATTTCATTTGATTCATGGAGTAATAATGTAACTGTGAGAAATGGATAAATATTTGCTTGGTTTCTACATTTCTGAAAATTAAGTTGGAGAAATGAAACAAATTAGAAAACTGAGAATCACAGGTGAAGGAACTAGAGAAAGAGAGAGAGAGAGAGAGAGAGAGAGAGAGAGAGAGAGAGAGAGAGAAGGGATTTATATTCAAGGAAGAATTTTCTAATAATGACAGAGATAAGGATTTGAAATTGTAGCTTCTGCAATAAAAAAATCATTCTCAAGTAATGCTGCTATTTTGATAGTGCCTGAAACACATATGCAAGTATATATACACACATATATTCTGGACTTAGAAACTTGGGTTAAATACACACATATACTTGCATATATGTGTGTGTATATATATGCATGTAAATGTGTATGTACGTATGTGTGTGTGTGTGTGTAACTACTTTTTACTAAGCTAGAGAAAAAAATCAGTCTTGGGTCACATAAATTTTTTAAAAGCCCCAAACCTTAATACAGATGCTGGGTTTTTGTTTTTGTTTTTTGTTTTTTTCTGCTGAGGCAATTGAGGTTAAGTGACTTGCCTAGGGTCACACAGCTAGGGAATTTGAACTCAGGTCCTCCTGACTTCAAGGCTGGCACTCTATCCACTGCACTATCTAGCTGCCCCAGTAGCTGCTGTTTTTAAGAAAAATGTGGTTTCTTGATTCTAAGATAAAGATAAGGTAATGCCTGAAATTGTATTAACTGCAACCCAACATGTCTGTATACATATATATATACTGATAAAAAAATATGAAATTAATGAAAGTGACATCAATTTGATAGCTACTTCTAAGAGAACTCCAAAATAATACTTTCAAAACTCACAAATGACTGATATCCAACAACCATTACTGATATCAATACTGGTTAGAGCACTGGTGTTATAGTCAAGAGGATTCAAAGGCCTTCCTCTGACACATACACAAAGACTGAGTGTATCAAGGATGCACTCTGAGAGTGTATAAAGACAATGGAGTTTCTTTGAGTCTCCCCAAGACACTTAAAGAATCAAAACAGACCAGGCCTAAAATAAACCCAGGAGGGATTTTTACCCAACAGAGGAAGCCTTCTGCTTCTCCAAGGTTAGGTGTGTTGCTTTTCTTTTTTTAAAAAGCTTTTTATTTTCAAAACACATGCACAGACAGTTTTCAACATTAACCTTGCAAAACGTTGCATTCCAAATGTTTTTCTTCCTCCTTTCCTTCCACCCCCTCCCCTAGACAGCAAGTAATCCAATATATTAAATATGTGCAATTCTTCTATATATATTTCCACAATTATCATGATACACAGGAAAGATAAAAAAGGAAAAACTTAAAAAGAAAACAAAATGCAAGCAAACAACAAAAAAGTGAAAATACTATGTTGTGGTCCACATTCAGTTCCTACTGTCCTCTCTCTGGGTACAGATGGCTCTCTCCATCACAAATTTATTGGAACTGATTTGAATGTTGCAAAGAGCCATATCCATCATTTGTACATTTTTGCACATGTGACTCCTTTTCCCTTTTTTATGATCTCTTTGGGATACAGGCCCAGTAGAGACACTGCTGGATCAAAGAGTATACACAGTTTGATAGTCATTTAGGCATAGTTCCATATTGCTTTCCAGAATGGTTGGATCAATTCATAACTCCACCCACATTCCCTCCTTAATTTATCATTATCTTTTCCTGTCATTTTAGCTAATCTAAGAGATATATATATAATGATACCTCAGAGTTGCCTTAATTTGCATTTCTCTGATCAATAATGATTTAGAGCATTTTTTCAGATGATTAGAAATTATTTTAATTTCTTCATTTGGAAATTGTCTGTTCATATCCTTTGACCATTTATCAATTGGGGAATGGCTTGTATTCTTACAAATTTGAGTCCATTTTCTATATATTTTAGAAATTAGGCCTTTATTAGAACCCATGAATACAAATTTTTCCCCAATTTACTGCTTCCCTTATAATCTTGCCTGCATTGCTTTTGTTTGTACAAAAACTTTTAAATTTAATAAAATCAAAATTATATATTTTGTATTTCATAATGTACTCTAGTTCTTCTTTGGCCACACATTCCTTCCTTCTCCACAGATCTGAGAGGTAGGCTATCCTTTGTTCTTCTAATTTGCTTATAGTATCATTCTTTATGTCTAAATCATGAACCCATTTCAACCAACATCTTGGTATAGGGTCAGTGCTTAGTTTCTGCCATATTAATTTCCAATTTTCCCAGCAATTTTTGTCAAATAGCAAGTTCTTACCCAGAAGGTGGGGTCTTTGGGTTTATCAAACGCTAGATAGTCATTGACTATTGTGTCTTGTGAACGTAACTATTCCACTGATCAATTACTCTATTTCTTAGCTAGTATCAAATGGTTTTAATGACCACTGCTTTATAATATAGTTTTAGGTCTGGCATAGGTAGACAAACCACCTTCCTTTATATTTTTTTCCCATTAATTCCCTTGAAATTCTTGACCTTTTGTTCTTCCAGATGAACTTTGTTATTAATTTTTCTAATTATGTGAAGTAATTTCTTGGGAGTTTGATTGGTATGGTAGAGGTATTGCTTTCCTAAAAGAAAAGTTATTAATATGAAATAGCAAGGTACAGTCTATTCTTCAAGAAGCAAGCAAATAGCAGCTCCACAACCACCTTCCTATATATGTATATGTATCTACATACATATTCTGCCAGAAGTAATATTGATTGACTTATATTCCTCAAAGTCAGGATTCCTTACTACTTACAAAAACAAAACAAAACAAAAAAACCTGCTACCCTACTATACCCTTGTATACATAAGAAAACATTATATAGAACACAAGTTAGATGAGATAAAATGAATCATTGTAATCCAGATGATAAACATATATAACTAGTCCTTCATTTCTGATGTCACAAGCACAGAAAAACAAGAGATTGTCCAGGAGAGCTCTCTTCTATCCAAGATGGGACAGCCAGGTTACCTTAAAAGGTCAGGAAAAAGAGAAAGGAGGAAGAGTAACTTGCTCATAATAAAGGGCTATTCAACTATCACAGGCTTTTTAAAAAATCAAGTTACTTAAGTTTATAACATGTATGCATATTTGTATATAAGTATGAGAAATTAAGTAGTACAGTGGATGAACCTGAAATCAGAAGACTTGAGTTGAAATCTGGCCTTAGAAATTTACTAGCTGTGTGACTCTGGGAAAGTCATGTAAACCATTTTGCTCAGTTTCCTCATCTGTAAAATGAGCTGGAGAAGGAAATGGCAAACCATACCTTTGCAAGGAAAACTTCAAATGGGTTCATAAAGAATTGGATATGATTGAAAAGGGACTGAACAACAACAAAAAAATGGAAGAGCCTATATGTCAGTTCTTGTTCCACTTAGAGCCTGAGAGTTCATATAAAAAGCCCTTTTGCTAAAAGCATATTTCAGTGCTCCCAGGGAAAAGCAGTTCAGATAAAGACCACCAGAAAAGTGGTTCCTTGAGTCAGGAGATCCCTGTGTATGGGACACAATGACAAGAACCCATAGGTGTTTTTTCCTGCTTCAAATCTCTCTTTATTCCAATCCATTCTCCATTCATCCACTAAAGTGATTTTTCCTAAAGTAAAAGTCTGATTATGTCACCCCTCCTCCATCCAGCCTCCCACTGAAATTAATTTATTCCCTTACTGAAATTAAAATCAGAGATTTTCAAGGTAAAAAAAAAAGATTTATTACAATCTTGTGAGAAAGTGCTACTCCCAACAGAGAAGGTGTCAGTAGAGAAGTGAAAAGTGCAAACTGCAAAATACAAGATTATATAGACCCTGATGCAGAAGCCCCTCCCCTCCCCACTTACCCAACCTTTTCTTCCATTGGCTGGGGAGTTCTAATTTACTCAGAGTCCAGAAACAAAACATATTTATTAGTCAATGACACACTTTTTACTGTATTAGGTACTTAACTGTTAAAGAAAAAGTGTATGTGTGTGTGTGTGTGTGTGTGTGTGTGTGTGTGTGTGTGTGTGTATGAGGGGAACAGAAGGGAAATGTTTGATTGTCTAAGATAATCTATCTAATTAAGATAAATGCAATTTTTAGCTCTAGATCAAGTTATTATTGCAAAGTCTCAAGTCACAATTAGGGCATAAATCGAGGCCACATTCTTATGAGAGGTCTTTCACTCAGTTTATCCCATTCATTTGCCTAATATTACAAACTACTTTTATAGTCTTCTAGTACCAAAAATCCATAGAGTGTTTCTCAATAAGTTAATGTGGGGGCAAAGTTAATATAAAATGCCTCAGATCTATTTGCCAGCATACTTGTTCACAACAATGTCTTGTTGGTATGGGCATGTGAAAGATGAACACAAACCTTTCCAGTTCTGTCAGGATCCTGGCCCACAACTGGCATCATGGCTCGATACATAGAGAATTAATCTCAGAATTGGAAGACCAGGACTCAAGTGCAGCCTCTGGCATCACAGGCATATCACTTAATTTCTTAGTATATTATATAACTCTATGTTGGCAGCTATCAGCCAGCCAGAACTAGCTTCTATGGGTAGCCAGAGCCACACAAAGCAGGCTAGAGCCAGGAGAGTCAGATCACAAACAGAAGCTGAATTCATTTCAGAATGAGGAAAATGATGTTTGCAAATGGAAGGACCCTCCCATCTCCTACCCCACTCCCCTCCTAAAAATGAAGACTGAGTATCTTGGATCATAGGCAAGTTTTATATACCACAAGTGGACTGGGGTTATGACATAATCATTTTTAGGTCTCGAATTACTGTTCCCACAGGTTCTGTGGATTCCAGGGATTGTGATTATGTGATGGATGGATGGGCTTGAGAAATAGGGAGAGCTAAATCCCTCAGTGATCTTTTGGTACTAGTCCAAGCAATACACTTTGCCAGAGGGTGATATTATCCTAAACACCAAGGATTATTGTTATGACAAACTCAGAATACAGTCTCCTTTATGGGTCTTAGTTTTGGGAAACAGGATTATCTCCAAAATATTTTGACACTACCAAATAGCTGACCTGCATGTTGGAGGAAGTTTCCACAATGGAAGTTTCCCAATCAATCAACTAATAAACATTACGCACCTACAATGTTTCAGACACTGTACTAAGCCCAGAGATACAAAAAGATGCAAAAGACAGTTTTTGACCTCAAGAAGCTCACAATCTAGTGGAGGAGACAACATGCAAACAAATTCATAGAAGGCAAGCTATATCCAGAATAAATGGGAAATAATTAACAGAAGGAAAGCATTAGCATTAAGAATTGGAGAAGCCTTCCCATAAAAACTGGAATTTTAGATGGGACTTAATGGAAGCCAGGGAGGTCTGTAAGTGAAGCAGAGGGAGAGTATTTCAGGCAGAGAGAGTACTCAGAAGCCAAAATTGGAGTGTCTTGTTCATGGAACAGTTTGGAGGCTAGTGCCACTGGAGTAAAGAGTATGTATCAGGGAGTAAAATGTGAGAAGACTGGAAATGTAGAAAAGGACTAGCTTATGAAGGAATTTAATAGCAAAAAAATACATTTTGTATTTGTTCCTGGAGGCAATAGGAAGCTACTGGTGTTTATGGGGAGTGGGAAGGATAGGTGGAGGAGGGGTGACATAATCAGACTTTCACTTTAGGAAAATCACTTTTGTGGCTGAATGGAGAATGGATTGTAATAGAGAGAGATTTGAAGCAGGAAAAAACATCAATGGGCTCTTGTCATAGTCTGGTCCAGAGGTAATGAAGGTCTGTACTGGAGGGATGGCAATATTACCTATTGGAGAGATGTTGCAAAGATGAGATTGATATGTCTAGGATATACTTTGAATAAGAGGGACTCAGGTGGGGAATCAAGGATGATAGCATGAAACACTAAGAGTATGTGGTTACCCTCTACAGTAAAAGGGAAAGTAGAAAGGAGAAGGGGAAAGGGATTAGTGGAAAAGATGAGTTGTTTTGGACACATTGAGTTTAAGATATTTACTTTAATATTACATTAAAAACTTCTCAAATGTAGTTGGAGATGTCAGCAAAGAGACTAGAATAAAATAGCTGGAGCTGAGAACTGGAAGTATAGAGATGGTAATTAAATCCATGTAAGTTGATGAGATCACAAAATTAAGTAGTATTGAGAAAGATGTTGGCTAGTTTCACTGAAGTTCTAATGGATTCATTACTGGGTTTACCACATAATTTGGTTGTTAAGAAATTAAATAAATTGATAAAATAGATTAAAAAATTTTATTTGTGATTGTTCATATTTGAAGGTTTACATATTGTTTATTAGTTGTTTTTAAACACACATGTTGTTGACCAGACTATATCACACAAGTATTTGTCTTATTAGTGAAAAACAATTCACATTATAGAAAAGCACTTTTTCAAAAATCTCAATAACAAAACAGAAACTTAAAATGAAATCAGTTATGCCAAGTTAATATAATTATTTTCATTTCACAGTTGTTGGGAGGGGGTCCCCTTCAGAAGAGCCAAAGAACACTGATTAAAGAGGAAGCCTATAAGGCAATGGAATGGAAAAATAACCTGGCCTACTCTGCAATTCTGTTTAGAAGTAGGCCTGAATTAGTCAATGCTTACCAAATGTTTTTGCATTTCTTTCCACTTTTTTATTTCATTGTTCCTTCCCTTATCCATTTCAGTCAGTGTATTTCTTTCTTGTCTTATCTACCATGTTTGCTTTTTTTGTTAGGTAAGTTTTGAAAACTGCAAACTCCATAAAGAAAAAATAACAGACACAATTACCAAAGATATTACTTATATTCAGCACAGTGTTAGATTCTGAAGGATTTTGAGAAATACATATTCTCTCTTAGCTCTTCAAACATAAAAGAAAATCTATGAGTTTTAGTTTCACAAAGAGAAGCATTAGGATATATAAAGTATGCAAAGTAAAAATAAACCTTTGTCATTTAATCTTTCAAGTTTTCATCATTATGATCTTTCCACCCAAACAAATCATTTAAGATGTACTTCATTAGGAATAGAAAGGCCACTGAGAGCAGCCAGAAGGCTTTCAACCATATTTTCCATCATGAGACGTCGACTTTGATGAGTCGCACTTCCAATGTGAGGTGTTAAGATAACATTCTTTAACTTTAACAAAGGATGAGATCTGTAATACAAATGCATTAAAAATTATTCAGATTTCATTTTTTAAAAAATATTATATGGCAGTTTCATTTTTTGTATTTGAAGGATGATAAAAATTTGTAGGAGATTAAAAAAGAATAAAAAAAATATATTTGATTCATAAAGAATGGAATTTTAGAACCAGATAGGACCTTGGAAGTTATTTAATATTCTCATTTTAATAATGAGAGAACTAGAGGCCCAAAGTAAGGACAGAGTATGAGTTACTAGGAGAGCCAGTGCTAAAGCCCAGGACTCTAGGCAACCAAATCAAGGCTCTAATATACCATTTTATCTTCAATATTACTTTAAAAAAATAGAACAGAATGAAAATTAGGTATTATTTTAAAGAATTAAAATGTAAAGGTTTTTATTTAGGTTCAATAAATCAACTGTACAAGACAGGATAGCTTGCCAAGAATTCATAAGAAAAAAATTAACTTCCACTCCCAGTTCTGATTCACCACAAGCTCAATAAGCCAACAATGTAGTGTGGCTTTTTATAATTTTGTAAAAGATTAATATAATTTATGATTATATTATTATGATTAAATTATTAATATAATTTATACACTCATAGAAATACAGTGTTAGGTACTGGAGAATAACAGTGCCATGATATAATGCATTGGTCACATTTCATATGTTCAATTCTTGCTGCCAAATTTTAAGAGAGACTTTAACAAACCAAATTAAGGCAACCAGCATGGCAAAAGGTCTGAAAACTATCACCTGAAAAAGAGTTTAATTAAATTAATGCAGATAATTAGCCTAGAGAAGGCTAATTTTACTTTACATATTCAATATATTTATAGATGAGACAATACATTTGTATTATATTGCTAATGATGGCAAAGCAAGAAACAATAAGTGAAAGTGACAAGTCTTAAATTTTAATCAGTTTGAAGAGTTGTGCTACAAACATGAGATGTTAACATAATTTTGTTACTTTTAACAAAGGATGATATCTGAAATACATTGTTACAGTTTTATTGGTTTCCTTTAGAATTATGAAAAAATTGTAATTATAATTTTAATACTTATACAAAGATAAAAATTTAGAAAATTAAAAAAAAATTCAAGGAAATTTGATTTATGGAAAGAATCATCTAATATTAGAACTAGACAAGATCTTAAAGATTTTCCTATGCAGTAAGAAAACCCCTGGGAGTTTTTGTGACTTGTTTGAGGGATTCACAAGGTCATAACTATTTGAATATTAAAATGTTATTTGCCTGTAAAAATTTTCCATTTTCCAACTCTATATCTGTGAAAAGCAACCAAAAAAACAAAACACAAAACTATTCTTCTCACTAAATTTTTTGTTTTGGAAGATATACTTACTTTTCACAAAAGTATGTTATTTATGTTAACATGTCATAGGCCTATTATTATTTTCAAATGAATTTTATTTAAAAATATTTTCATATTTTTATCAGTTTTGCTGTCAAATACAGTAAAATATCAATATATATAACCCTAAATAATTTTAAGCATGTAAAGGGTCACTAAAACCAATAAGTTTCAGAAACACTAAACTAGTCAAATATTCTCATGTTGCAGTTGAGAAAGCTAGGTAGTCAGACTGGAGAAAAGGAGACTAAATAGATACACAAAATTTGAAGCATATATAAATAAAATGATAGATTTTTGCTTAAAATGGCAGAGTTAGGACCAGTGGGGAAAAGTGATGAAGTATTTTTATATCGAACCAAAATTTATTTAAATATTAGAATTGTTCAACTGACTCACAGGGACTGAAATGGATTGACTCATGGGGATACTAAACAATCTGTCACTGAAGATATTCAATTATAAATTGGACAAATAACTCTAAGTTATACCATAGGAAGAATTCCTATACTGGAGGGGAGATGGGATAATGAAAAGTCAACAAATATTTAATAAATGCTACTATGTTCCAGGGACTCTGCTAAGTCTTAGGGATAAAAAGAGGAAGTAAGAAAATCCATGCCCTAAAGAGCAAATGATGTACTGGAGGAAGACAATAAAAGAAAGATGAAAAGTGTATTTCAGAGGGAGACAGAAGGTACTTGATCTAGGGAAAAATCACAGATGATCCAAAGATGGCAATCAGGTAGGAAACAAGGATTAGAATATCTCTAAAATCCTGTGTGTCTATGATTGAGACATCAATTTAAGAAAACTTTTAATCCCAAATATGGACTGGAAATTTTGCTTCTATTTTTATCTAAAAAATTTTTGCAGGAACAATTTTTTGTTTTACCTTGGCAGGGGTTCAGGGTAAGTCACATCCAGTCCTGCTGCTTTGATAATCCCAGTTTGAAGAGCTTCAACTAGGGCATCTTGATCAACTAATTGACCTGAATTAATTTAACAGTATTTTTGTTATGATCATAATTAATCTTTGTCACTATAATCATTAAACTATATAATAGAAATATATAGACTACATGTGTATATATGACATATGTATGCAATATAGAAATATACATGTATATATATATAATAGAAGAAATATCCATATTTCATCCTGTTTAACTTTAAACTACACAGTTATCCTGTTCTAACTGTCAAATGACAGGAACATATAAATATCAAATTACATAACATCAAATGAAAGTGATATAAAAATAAAAATAGAGCCACATAACTTCTTTTTTAAGTGCACTTTTTTTTTTTATAACTCAAGGGCAACTTATTATTTAAAGCTTAGTTGATATGAAGAATGTTATTGTGGAAGGAAGGTCAGCCTTAGAAAGGAGAGTTACTATTGTTCAATCATTTTTCAGGTGTGTTTGACTCTTTGTGACACCATTTGGGGTTCTCTTGGAAAGGATCCCACAGTAGTTTGCCATTTCCTTCTCCAGTTCATTTTGTAAATGAGGAAACTGAAGCAAAAGCAATAATTGACTTCCTACAGATGATATAGCTAGTAAGTGTCTAAGGCCAGGTTTGAAACTCAGGAAGATGAGATTTCTTGACCCAGCATTCTATCCACTATGCCACCTAGCTGCTCCAAAGTGAGAGACATGGGTTTTAATTCAGTTTCATGTGCTAGCCATGTGCCTATGGGCATTTCACTGAATCTTTGATTTCCTCAACCATACAACTGGGTTGATAACTTTTTTTTTTTTTTTTTTTTTTGCTTTTTGCTGAGGCAATTGAGGTTAAGTGACTTGCCCAGGGTCACACAGCTAGGGAATGTTAAGTGTCTGAGACCAGATTTGAACCCAGGTCCTTCTGACTTCAGGGCTGGTGCTCTATTCGCTGCGCCACCTAGCTGCCCCATGGGTTGATAACTTTTAACACCCACTTTACAGGCTTGTTGAAAGGATGGCATGAGATAATGTGTACAAACTACTTCATAAACCTTAAAGTTCTATAAAAATATCAGCTATTGACTATTATATTATTATCGGCATTATCAAATATTATCAGCAACTGAATATTATGAATTTAAAACTGAAAGGAATGTGTCTTATAGGTTATGCATTCCAATTGCCTCATTTGACAGATACGGAAGCTGATGGTCAAAATGAGTGACTTGCTGAGGGTCACACAACCAAGAAGTATCTGAGATAGGACTTAAACTCAGGTATTGCAGACTCCAAGTTCACTACACTATGAAGCCTCTCATTTCATTTCAGGTTCAAAATGACATGTCCAAATTCCATCAAGTAGTTGTTAAGCTGAGAAAGAAACTCTTCTTTTTTAAACTTAGAATGATCACAGATTTGCAGAAAGTTTTATGATGCTCTTTATGAATGTCAATCAATCCGTATTCAGTAAATTCCTGAATCCAGAGTTTAGAGTAATGAAGCTTAGTGAGAAGCTCTGATCAGAATACTTTATTTTTGAAGGCCAATTCTTTAAAATACTGTTTTTTTGTTCATTACAATAGTAGTCTCTAAAATTGAGATTTATATGACCAGTGTTTAGTGCTAAGGGTGCAGATGTTTAGCTTTTAATGCATCTTCTACAAGGAGGAGGTTTCTGCTTGCCTAACATGATCACCAAAGAACCAGGAGAAAATACTGATATCACTTGTAATGACAATGCTATGCATTTTAATATGTAGTGTATTTATATATTATACAATGTATTATTTACAAATATATAAAATATGCTGCATAATACATAAATATTATATATTTATTATTATATAATCTAATACAATATAATATACTATCATATTATGTAACATATACATCTATAATCTATACAATTAAATGTAATTATTTAATTGTATAGATTATAGATATATATATTCTCAAATTCTTTATTTTTATATTTATTGATAATATATTTATTTTTTTAACCTTCCAAAGCACTTTTATCTTTATTACTTAATCCTTTCAGTTATAAATTCCAGATATTATCTTTATCATAAATACATAAAGTAATTAAGGCACAAAAATTATTCAAGGCCATAGTTAGTAACAAAGTCAGTTCTAGAACTCTGGCATCTAAACTCCACTGTTTTATGATTTTCAATAAAGTAGCACTGACACATGCAATCACCACTAATTTCAGTCATGTCATTTCAATGTCAATTAAACTGTATTAAACTGTTATAGTTTTCATTTCTATAAGTTCAATCAATATACAACTCATCACTTAATTTTGAATGGACATATGAATGATTATTATATGTAATTATTTAAATTAAGCATTATACAAATATTAAGAAAAAGAGAATGTTGCTGAGAAAAGTAATAACACTGAGAAGGATACAAGTGAACTTAAAAGATATCTAATATGGCACTGTTCTTTCCCACAGAAGTATTTTTAAAAATCTGAATTGAAAAAAATCTTTTACTTATCTTTTACTTAGCTTATTCATAAATTGGGTTCAAAATATATTCAAAAAAGTCAAGAACTCTTACAATTAGAAGATTGCCTACCAGTCTCAATTATTCTTTGAATCAAAAAAGCTGCAAAGGAAGGAAGCTGATAGAAAATGCCAAATATTTGAGATATCTTGTTGTATCTATTCAGTGAAGAAAAATATCATTTTGGTAGACATATCTTATAATATTTATTACCTCTGCCAATGTTTATAAGAGTAGCAGTAGGTTTCATTAGTCCTAGTTCCCTCTTTCCAATCAACTTATAAGTCTGAGGCGTCAGAGAAAGGACCAGCATTACAAAGTCTGATTGCTGTAGCAACTCATCCAATTTTGCACAGTAATGGGCCCCAACTGCCTGTTCCTCTTCCACCTTCCTGCCAGAGTAAATCAAGAATGAAAAATGTGAGTTTACTAATCAGAAACAGCCCAAAATATTCAAACAAAACTTTGAGACCAAGACCAAAATCCAGTAAAGTCACTGTAAAGAAACTTGAAACAAGATAAAATAATTCAGACATATTATTTAGGCTAAGGGCTTATAATTAAGGTCAGGTTAGATAAAAGAAGCAGGGAAACTGTGATATAGTGGGGAAAGCAATAGATTTAAAGACAGAAAAACTGTGTTCATAACTATTTGACAAAAACTTCTGGAAAACTGGAAAATAATATGGCAGAAACTTGGTATAGACCAACATATCACACCCTTTACCAAGATAAAGTAGAAATGGATTCATGATTTAAACATAAAGGGTGATACCATAAGGAAATTAGGAATTTTTTTTTTTTGCATAGCATGATGAATATGAAAATATGTTCAAAGAATTGCACATGTTTAATCTATATTAGATTGGGGAGAGAAGAAGAAAGGAGAAAAATTTGGAGCACAAGGTTTTGCAAAAATAAATGTTGAAAACTACCTTTGCATGTATTTGGAAAAATAAAATAATATTTTTAAAAAGAAATTATGAAAAGGCTGATTTCAGAAAAACCTGGGAAGATTTACATGAACTGATGATTAGTGAAGTGAACAGAAGCTGGAGAACACAATACATAGTAACAACAACACTGTGTGGTGATCAAGTAAGATAGAATTAGCTCTTCTCAGTAATATAGTGATCTAAGGCAATTTCAATAGACTTGTGATACCATCTGTATCCAGAGAAAGAACTATGGAGACTGAATGCAGATTGAAGCATACTGTTTTCACTTTTTTGTTGTTTTTTTTTTTCTCATGGTTTTTCTTTTTTTGTTATTTTTCTCTCACATGACTAATGTGGAAATATTTAAAGTGATTGCATAGATATAAGCTATGTCAGATTGGTTACTGTCTTAGGGAGACAGGAGAGAAAGAAGGGAGGAAGAAAAATTTGGAACTCAAAATCTTACAAAAGTGAATGCTGAAAACTGTCTTTATTATGTCATTGAAAAAATAAAATACTATTGAAATTAACAACAAAAAGAAAGAAAGAAAAAGAAAAACTATGTTCAAATTCTACCTCTAGTTGGTGACATAAATCAAAGGATAAGATAGGGAGAAAACAGCCTATATATATTCACCAAAATAAAACATTAGAAAGTAGCAGTTCTCAAAATGTGGTCCATAGAAAGTGAGGGATTTTCAATATCCTTTTGGGGTAGAGGAGATTCTGTAAAGTCAAAACTACTTTTATAAGACATTATTTGTTGTGGGGGGGGAAACTCCTTTCTGTTATAACTTCATATCTGGGGGAAACACTAGGTAAAGAAGGATGGAAATAATACTCTTTAGTAAGAAGATATACTTTTAAGGGAAAATTCAGGAATTGGAATGGGGAAGAAAGGAAGAAAAGAATGATGGAGAACATCTGACTGAAGATCTATATACAGAGAAACAAGAGGAATTTTATCATTAGACTTTGATGTGGCAATAAGTGGAATCATGGGTTTCACTTAGAGAAAAAAAAAAAACTTTAGTTAAGTTTAGAAATTCATTTACTGGAAGTTTTACCTGCGGTTCCTATTGTGATACAGAATCTTCATTTCAAATGCTTTGGCTCGCTGAGCAACCTTATAGCCAATGTTGCCCATACCTATGATTCCCAGAGTAGAGCCGGTCACTTCTTGTCCCATCCAGTTAATAGAAAAGGACTTAGTGTCTGGTGAAATAGCTACCTCATTCCCTAAAAGTCCAAGATACAAAAGTGAGCAGTGAAACTGTAATGAATGAACAAGTTATGATTTATATCTTACTTTGCAATCTCTGAGAAAATGAGTTCTGAGAATTCTTGATTTCAAATACACATGGCTCATCCATTTCTACATAAAATAAAAAAAATAGTTTTAGCAAAAAATAAACTATAATATATTAGAAACAGATAGCAGTATTCTCCACTGTAAAAACCAGAATATCCTGACAAAAAGATTATATTATAACATTTATTTCAAACTAGGACTCTTCTATCACAATATGACTGGGGTTCTTAACCTTGGATCTGGGAACTTGTTTTTTAAAATTTTTTGATAATGATATTTCAACAGAAATGCTTTCCTTTTGTCATCCTATGTATTATAATTTGTTTCCATAAAAACATTATTTTGAAGGATTCCATAAACTTTATAAGACATTATCTAGGAATCAGGACAATTTGAAAAGGACTTACATTTTTAGAATATCAGTTTGACTACTTTGTCATTATTTTCACAAATAAAGACTTCAGTTATCAATCACCATGAAATTAAATGGCCTAAGAGATCATTTTACCTTCTAATATTCTCCGGGCTGATGCCAAAAGTAAGGCTATTCCCATATCTGCAGTGCTGTTAGTAACAGCATGTGGAGTGTTGGCCAGTTTCACACCAAAGCTGGCAATCATGTTCAGGTCCAGATGATCCAGGCCTGCTCCTGAGTTTACAATAATCTTCAAGGTAGGCAGGCTCTGCAGGAGCTCCTTGTCAATAACTGGTTTCCCTCCCCATACGTATATAGCTTGTATCTTTTGACTGAAATGTGTTTTGTTTTCAAGAAATTCTTGCATGGTGACAAGATTAAATTGTTTCTTAAGATCTGCTACATGATCTTCATTCACACAATATGGTCCTTCAAAACCACTTATCAAAACATAAGGTAGCCTTTGATCTTGCATGATCTGTGGAGAAAAATAAAAGGTTTCTGTAGGAAAAGGGAAAAAAATCTTTACGAGTATGGAGTATGTTCTTTAATCAGTCATTGACTTCATGAATTACAAGAATGGAATAGGATTAATAGAGAATTTTAATGAAATTTCTAGAATAGCTTACAGATCCTAGGAGCTCATATCACTTTGGGTGTCCATATCTCCTTTACTTTCTCCCACCTTGACTTTACTTGCAATGATCTCATTTGGCCTATACAGCAATCCTGGGAGGTAGATACTATTTTTATTCACATTTTACAGATGAAAAAAATTGATGCAAAGGTCAAGTTACTTGCCCAATGTTACACAGCTCAATTTTCTGAGGCCAGAAATTGAACTCAAGTCCTTCTGACATTAGGCCCAGTACTCAAAACCACTGAGCTGTCATAGAAATCAACATTATTTCTCTATATTACTTACAAACCTCAATATAAGAGAACTCCCATGTAAAATAATTATGGGAAATATAAAATACTTGTGACTGCCTATTATAATATACATAAGAATTATATGAATGCAACTACAAAACATCCTTTAGGGTATGGAGATTAAAATGATCTCACCTACAGTAAGAGAGACAGACAAAGGTCTGAGCCAATGGCACTTTATTAAAGGGTCCATGGTCCTCTTCACGATCTGAGCTGCAACCTCCTTCCAGGGCCCTATTTCTAAAGAGTTAGATATCCACTCATTCTGGAACAGTTATACCAAATACTGAAT
The DNA here is from genome assembly GCA_023553655.1 of Myrmecobius fasciatus. NCBI lineage: Eukaryota > Metazoa > Chordata > Mammalia > Dasyuromorphia > Myrmecobiidae > Myrmecobius > Myrmecobius fasciatus. The sequence continues at coordinate 30,315 of JAJPUD010004756.1, read as the reverse complement.
AAATCCACTGAATAAGCAAATATATCAGATCACAAGTTGGGTGAAGCAAGAAATATCTCCACATGAAATAGACAGGTTTTCCTTAATTTGGAAAGGAGGCAATGTCCAAGCTATCAGTCAGTGACCTAAGTGGTTATAAGATGATCATCTGCTCCTATTGGACCAGTGTTTGGTCTAGAGGTATAAAAATATTTTGGGGGACTTTTCATGTAGTTGTCACCTCTGCCAATCTGGATTTGCTCATCATCACAAGGTAAAACAAGGGTAGAGGGCCTTTATCTAACTTTCTATAGTTAACTTAGAATCTGCAACTTACAGCTCTAGGGCCTTATATATAGAACTTTGATGAGATTCTTACCAAATTGATTAATACTGACTGGAATAGAGTAAGAAGTCCAAATGAATTATTTTTCTCAAGGATATGGTGAATGAATATAGTAAAAACATTACCTAAATCCACTTATTTATGCATTACCATACCAATCTAATTTTTAAAAGATTTCTTTATCAGTTTGATATCACACCTGTTATCATCTGATTAATTTAAAAGTATGCTGGGAGGGGCAGCTAGGTGGTGCAGTAGATAGAGTACCAGCCCTGAAGCCAGGAGGACCTGAGTTCCAATTTGCTCTCAGACACTTTAACACTCCTTGCTGTGTGACCCTAGGCAAGTCATTTAACCCCAGTTGCCTTAGCAAAATAAAATAAAATAAAATAAAATTTCTTTATCATACTACAAAAATAATGATGAAATTCATCGAGAGCAGGTATGGGCAGATTACCTGCCAGACAGATATGTCCACTGCCTATTTTTATATGGTTAGTAAGCTAAGAATAATTCTTAAATGTTTAAACAAAGTTTTATTGTATTTTTAAAATGTAAAAACCATTCTTAGACCTATAAAACTACGTAAAATGGATTTTGATCTTGGGCTACAGTTTGTTGACCCTTGAGCTAAGGGGTCATACTGTTAAGGTTGGTTAAGGGTTAAGAATCTCAAGGGAAATTAAGAAGAAGATGGAAAGTAACAGAGCCTTGAAATAACAATTTCAAACCATACTAAAAAACATTAATCAGTTAAAGGATTTGCTAGTGGTTAGAAAATAAGAGGTTGAATATATAAATAATAATATAAAACATACATAAAGAAATGAAAAAAGAGTACCAGCCCTGAAGTCAGGAGGACCTGAGTTCAAATCTGGTCTCAGACACTTAACAATTCCTAGCTGTGTGACCCTGGGCAAGTCACTTAACCCCAATTGCCTCAGCAGGGAAAAAAAAAAAAAGAGTAGAACAGGCCAGGTATATATCTCTCTGGGATAAAGCAATAGAATAGCATAATATTCTATAAAGCCACATTACTTGATAAGTATTTATTTTACAACAAGTGCTGAGAATAATGGGAAGAATCTGGCAAATATTGAATATGACCCAACATCAGATCTCATTTCCAAGATAAATAAGGAACTGATTAAATTCATAACATTAAAAGCCATTCACTAATTGATAAATGGTTAAAATATGAATAGGCAGTTATCAAGAAGTGAAATCCAATAAAAAGCTCTATGAAACTATGATCCAAATCATTACAAATCTGAGAAATGCACATTGAGAGAGAGAGAGAGAGAGAAAGAGAGAGAGAGAGAGAGAGAGAATGACAATTGTTAGAAGGACTTCCCGAAAGCAGTCATATACATCTACTTTTGATAGAACTATGAATTAATTGGTCCAGCCATTATAGAAAATGATTTGTAACTATGCTTAAAATGTCACTAAATTATAACTGAAACTTTTAATTTAGCAATACCACAAATAGGCCCATAATCCAAAGGAAAAGGGAAAGGACTCATATGTACAAAAGCATCTATAGCAGGTTTTTGTTGTTGTTGTTGTTCTCAATAGATAAAAGGTCAAAAGATAGGAACAGGGGGAGAATTCTGGGAAGATGACAGTGTAGATCAGTAACTTTCTTTTTCTTTCTTTCTTTCTTTCTTTCTTTTTTTAATTAAAGCTTTTTATTTGCATAACATATGTATGGGTAGTTCCCCAGCATTAATCCTTACAAAGCTTTCAGTTACAAATTTTCCCCCTAGTCCCCTCCCCTCCCCTAGATGGCAGGATATCCACTACATGTTAATTATATTAAAAAACTTGACAAGTCGAATATATGTATACATATTTCCATACTTATCTTGCTGTGTAAGAACAATCATATCTACATGAACAAAAAAGAGTAGATCAGTAACTTTCAAGCTCTCCAGGTTTCCCACATAAACAACAAATTTGCCCCTCAGGACGAACATAGACTGCTGAAAAATCAAGAAGACTTGGGGCAGAACAGGGGTCCTCCCAGTACAATCCAAGAATATCAGAAGAAAGACCCCAAGTTGGGTATTAACCAGTATGACAAACACTCTCAGGCTAGCTCCACAGAAACAGCAAATGGGGAGCCCCCAAGGCTACCTGGGTTTAGCTGGAGCCTCAGCAAGAACCCCAAAAACTTTTACCTCCCAGGGAGTCAGGGGAGTCCCACGAAGACTGAGGAAACCTCAGCTGATTAGGAATACCAGGCTCAGCTGTGCTACAGAGACATATCTCTGGGTGAGAAGAAATCAGCACAACAGGAGTGCAGAGGCAGTGGAGCAGGAACACTGCTGGCTATGGGCACTTGCAGGAGTAGGGAACTCTTGGTTTAGGGTTCTAGTTCAGAGGAGAAGTGAAGCTAGAAGCACCGTCTCCCCCCACCCCATGATTAGAAAAGCTTACACTAATACTTCTTACTAAAAAAAATGCACCAGGAAAGAAGAAAGACCCTAACCATAGAAACTTACTGTAGTAACAAAGAAGACTGCGGTTCATCTTCAGAGGATACCGAAGTTCAAAGAAAAAAAAAAAAAAAAAGCTTCTTCTATTCCAAAGAGTAATAAATGGCTCCCTCCTCAGAATTTATAGAACTCAAAAAAGAATTTACAAATCAAATGAGAGACATTGAGGAAAAACTAAGAAATAAAAATATAAATATAAACCATTCAAGAAAAACAAGATTATAAAAAACAGTTAACCAATTGTAAAGGAAGAAACAGAGTCTCAAAGATGAAAATAACTCTGAAAATTAGAATGGACAAGGGAAAGCCTATGAAACTATAAGAAACCAAGAAATAATAAACAGATTATAAAGAATGAAAAAAATAGAACAGAATGTGAAACATTTGGGAAAAAAAAAAAAGAAGAAGAACCTTGATACAATAATGCAAGAAATAACCCAAGAAAATTGCCTGGAGTGTTAACATGAGGAGAAAGTAGAAATAGAAAAAAATCCACCAATCACTACCTCAAAGAGATAGAACACACACAGAAATATTATTGCCAAATAATCAGATCAAAAAGAAAAATTTGCAAGAAACAAGAAAAAAAATTCAAATACTCAGGAGTCATAATTAGAATTGTTCAGTATTTATCAGCAACCACAAAAGACCCTGGAATCATATATACCAACAATCAAAAGAACTAGACCTGTAGCCAAAAATATCATATCAGCAAAATTATCTATAATACTGAATGAGAAAAAATGGGCATTCAACAAACTTGCAGATTTCCAGGATTTTCTATCAACCAAACTCAAACTCAATAGAAAATTTAACATATAATAGCTAATCAAGGAACTTAACATGGACAAATTGTTTGTTTTCTATGTGGAAATGTAAACCATATGTTTAAGGTTGACATCAGCAACAGAGTAACTCAAAAGAAAGATTCAGGCAGAATTTTAGGTAAAAACAGTAATTATGTTATATAAATGAGTTGCAGAGGAAGAATAGCCACAAAGGCATTATTACAGGGGAGAGGAAGGCTCGTAGTTCACTCTTACATCAAAAAAGGGTTAAATAGGCAACATTACATATATACCATGAAGGGTATAGCACCTTCCAAAATCTATAAGGAAATAAAGAGGATGAGGGGAGGAAATGGGAGGACAGGGAAGCAAAGGGTAAGGGAAGAAGACTAGGGAGGGATTTCTAGGTAGGGAAGACTAGGGAGGTTAAGTAATAGTAAGCCAAGTTATGGAGCAAAATTTAATGAAAGAGTCAGCAGGGATAGGAAAGATGTGCATTTGTGGGATATGTGTATGTATATATCTACATATCTATATCTATATCTATTCTTTCTTAACTATAGTCTGCTTGAGGAAGGTGGAGGGGGGAATGAAAAGGGAAAAAAATAAAGTAAAAAAAAGTGTGCAACAGAGAAGAAAAGAACAATTTACAAGGAAAAGATAGACACTCATGAATATGATTTCTTATACATATATACATACATACATATATATATGTATGTATGTATATATATATATATATATATATATACACACACACACACACACACACACACACACACATACTCTTTCTTGAACTGGTAATTCATTGTATATATTTTGAATCCTCCCTGATGTTCTACTGGGCACATAACAATGTTCTCTTTTGTTTTAATTTGTTTTGTATTCCTTTTCCTCTTTTTCTTTTTTCTTATTGTGTTTTTTTTAATTAAAAAAAAGAAAAAACATAGGAATAGAACATTCTCAAAAGCAGAAAAGTAAGTTATGAATAACAATATGAAAAAATGCTTAGCATTACTAATATTAAATAATTCACTTTAAGTTTATAACTAAAGAAATAAAAGATTAAAAAAATCTCTATATACAAAAATGTTCAGAATAGTAATTTTTATTGTAGCAAAGAACTAGAAGCCAAGGAATAACCACCAATTGAAGAATAGCAAATCATGTCTCAAGAATTTAATGTAATATTATTGTACCATAAGAAATAATAAAAGAGGCAGTTTTAGAATAACCAGGGAAGACTTGCAAGAACTAGTCAGAATAAAGTGAATGGAACAATGAAAACAATTTATAAAATAATAGTATTTTAAAGAAAAACAACTTTGAAAGATTTAAGAGCTCTGACCAATAGAACAATCAATGATAAATTCAAATGACTGACAATGAAGCATGCTATGCTCCTCCTAAAAAGAGAGGTGATGGCCTCTAGAAGCCAAATAAAGTACAACAAAGACATTTTTAGCAAAAGTCAATGACAATTTGTTTTGCTTCACTATTCGTGTTTGTTACTATGATTGTTGAGGTTTGGATGTTTTGGATTTTTTTTTTTTTTAGTTGAGGTGAAGATTGAAGGGGAAATATTCAAATAAATTAACCAATAAAAGAAAAAGAATTAAAAACAGGTCATTGAAGCTTTTTTTTTTTTCCTGAGGCAATTGGGGTTAAGTAACTTGCCCAGGGTCACACAAGCTGAGATATATTAAGTGTCTGAGGTCAAATTTGAACTCAGGTCCTCTTGACTTTAGGGCTAGTGCTCTATCCACTGCACTATCTAGTTGCCCCCATTGAAGCATTTTTTAAAGATATAGCAGAGAACAAAAATAAGTCAAAAGCACTCAGGACAGCTTTGAAAATATAAGATAAAAAACATATTGAAAAGAAAAGAGAGCTATATGGAATATTGAATCACATTTGCATGTATAACTTTTCTGTTTTATTCTATATATGGAAGTGTTCAAATTATTTGATGTTTGTCAAATTCACAAAAATGATTTTTTAAAAAATTAAACATCATTAAACAACAAAATAAGATTATAAATATTTCTAGGTTTGGTTAATTTTTTTAATTGTTAATACTATTGGGGATTTTATTTCTTGGAGAATAACTCTTGGTCTTACATGCCTTAGACACTTAGGCTTTATCAAAGATATCTGATGCAAAAATTTCATTTTACAAATAACATTTTCTCCTTTACTCTAGCTGCACAATTTTTTTTCACATATATGCTCTTTCATTTTAATTTAAGAAAAATTGTTTTATTGTATAGTGATCAACTGTGAATGACTTAGTTCACCTTAGCAATGCAATGATCTAAGACAATTCCAAAGCACTCATGATGAAAAAAGTTAACCATTTTTAGAGAAAGAACTGATGAAGAGTCTAGATGCATATTGAAGTATATTATTTTTCACTTTTTTTTGGTCTATGCTTTCTTCTGAAATATGACTAATGAGAAAATATTATTTGCATATTTACACATGTATAATCTATATCAAATTACTTATTCTCTCAGGAAAGGAAAGGGGAAAGAAAGGGAGAAAACAAGTCAAAGAAATTTTCAAATGAATCTCATTTTTACAAAAATTATTTTTACATGTAACTGGGGGGAAAAACTATTCAAAAGATTGTTTATATCTTACCTTTATTCCATATTTAGTTAAGAAATCTCTTCCCAAACAAAAATCAAATAGGTACTTTACTTCAAATTCACATCTGCTCACACACTTTCAGTACTTTTCAATCTGTCCTCAGGCTCAACTACTGGACTCAGAGAGTCTGCTAGATAAATAATGCTCTTCAGGCTTTTCAGTCATGTCTGACCCTTCATGACCCCAATTGTGGTTTTCTTGCCAAGACTCTAGAGAGGTTTGCCATTTCCTTCTACAAAACAATGATCTCTTAATTGGTAAATAATAAACTTTATGCAATATACAAAAGTAAATACTTTCACTTCTTAAAGGTCAAAAGATAAGAACGCATACACAGTATGTTATACTGATAAAATCTACACTTTGAAATTAGAAGAAAAAATTATTTTTTAACTTAACCAAAAGATAATTTAGTTATACAGAACATTTGATACTGATGATTATAACTTGCACTTTGGACTGCTTAGAGATTAACCATTTTTGTTGTTTTTTTTTTTTTCCCTTATATGTAAAGTGACAAGAATTAAAAAAAAAAAAAGAAAGAAAATTACCTTTTGTTGAAATTGCTATGAGAACTTCTGAAAGATGTTATTTATTTGATGACTCTGCAAAGTTGCTACTCAAAGAGGAAAATAAACAGGGGAAAAAAGAGAAATGTATTTTCAAGGAGGAGCCTTTCAGTAATGACTGTGAAAAGGTGGGATTTGAAACTATAATTTATCATGTGGTAAAAAGACTATCATAATGGGGCAGATAGGTGTCGCAGTGGATAGAGCACCAGCCCTGAAGTCAGGAGGATCTGAGTTCAAATTTGGTCTCAGACACTTAACATTCCCTAGCTGTGTGACCCTGGGCAAGTCACTTAACCTCAATTGCCTCAAGGGGATTATCATCAAATAACTACCATAGTGAGTGAGACATATTTGTTTTTATTACTAACTACTGAGCCAGGAAATAAATCAGTATCTGAATTATGGGCTAGTGTCCTGAGTCGTCCCAAAAGAATTTGTAGGCATAGACCCACCAATCAAGTGTCAAAGATTTTATTACACTGCTTAGAGTGGCCTAAGTTCCAAGGAGTTAACAAGGAAAGGAGTTTTAGCAATTAACAAGGGGAAAGACAAATTCCCTAGTGGAACTCATAATTAACCAACCAGGAGGAAGATGCCATTAAGGGAAAGAAGCCATGAGAAAGCAGTACATGACTAGCTAACCCTAAAAGGGATTTAGTACCCCCAAAACTTAGGGAAAATATAACCTCAGGGGTTTGACATCATTACTTGATTGATTGTATGCCATAAAGGTAGGTTATTAGACACCCCCATCTGAGGTGGGACTATAAACAAAAATCCCCTTGAACAAAAGAGACTTAAGAACAAAAGACCAACTTAAGGCTGAATTGATCAGTGCTCTTCCCAGCTTGCCTCAGGAATAGCTAGGCTTCCAAGTTGTTTATACAGATTCAGGCTTTCTCAAAAATCCCCTATGGGCATGTAAAATATGAAAGGCATATTTGGAATCAGTATAGATAATAACTCTCAGTCCTTTACCCAGTTCTAAAGCTCTGGTGAGGGCAATGAGTTTGGTCCTCTGTGCAGAGGCCCCGGGGGAGCAGTTTAGCCTTTTAGGTGGAAAACTATTGCATATTCCCTGAAATCTAAATAAGGATAGTCTAAGGGTTAGACACTATTGGGTGAAGATGAATGACAGCCTCATTAACAGCCCAAAGGTCCTGAACCATTAGATATTTGGCTTTTTAACTGGAGAATGGGAGTATTAAAGGAAGAATGTCTTGGAATCGAAAGCATATACTTTAGAAAGTTTTCAATCAAAGGTTGCAATCCCTCCTGTACATTAGGATCTTGGAGGTGCATTTATTACTGGAATGGCAAAAGTTGCTAGACTTGAAATTTCCTGGTCCCAAATAGAGGAATGAACTTCCTACTTTGTCCCAGATTTCAGATGGAATATGGAAGGGCCTTGAGAGAAATGTTAAAAATGTTCCTGGAGGTCCAGTAATGGAGAATTGGGTGACCAATTTCACCATCAGGTCCCGTATCAATAAAGGAACTGGACAAGATGGAAGAATAAGAAGTCCATGAACTGAGAGGATAGAGAAAAGTTTCAAAACATTTCCTATGTTTCTTATCAATCTCTACTATCTTATAGGGCACTGGACATGTAGGACCAGAGTACTCAGGTAGGACAGAGTGTTAACTTACCGCCACATATAAAATTACCCAGGGTTCAGCAATCATCGTGGATTTTGAGGGAACCAGGCCAGTTCCGAGGGACCCCTCCTTCTTGGTCCTGATAAGACCAGGAAGCAGAGAAATGGAAAGAAAAGGCTCAATCTCTGTGGGCAGTCTCTTTTCCAATGTCCTTTCTGCTTAAGCAGAGCATTGGCCTTTAGGTTTTAGAAGATATTCTCAAAACCAATGGCCCTGTTTGTGACACTGGGAGCATGAACTTCTTGGGCGAGGTACTTCTGGGTCCTAGATCTTGGAGTAGCCAAAATCAGAGTCAATTCTCTGTTTCTAGCTCTAGCCTTGTGGTCTTGCTCCTTGGCCGCCGCTTAGTTCCTGCTGTTTCCAAAAGCTGGATCTGGAGAGTTTGAGGACCCATGGCTAACTTATACAGTTTCCTCTGAATGTTTGGGGCAAACTGGCTTAAAAATGCATGCTAAGGGGGTAGCTAGGTGGCACAATGGATAGAGCATCAGCCCTGAAGTCAGGAGGACCTGAGTTCAAATCTGACCTCAGACACTTAACATTCCCTAGCTGTGTGACCCTGGACAGGTCACTTAACCTCAATTGCCTCAGGAAAAAAAAAAGCATGCTAAGAACAGTGGCTCCTTCAGAAGACCTTGTAGTCACTTCTGATTACTGCTTTCAAGGTAGGAATTGAGGATCCAAGTGAGTCATATTACTGATGAGAAGAGAATAGATATATGGTGTCATGGAGGTGGAAAACACAAGACTTGAAATATCTCATTTGTCTCTTAATAAACCAATCAGGTAGATATCATTATCCATATTTTACTTTTCAGGGCTGATGTTCTATCCACTGTGCCCCCTAGCTGTCCCCAGTGACATAATTTAAACCCAAGTTTCTCCTGGCTACTAGTGCCAAGGTTATTTTTCTAATGTAACCACATCAGTCTCAGATCCAGTGAACTCCAGGATCAAATATCAAGTTCTCTAGTGGGCATGTAGAGCTCTTTACAAAATAACTTCTTTCTATCTTTCCTGACTTCTTTGAATTTTTTCTCCTCTACTCACTCTACAATCCAACCACATTGGCCTATTTGCAATTCCTTGAACATGACATCATCTCTAATTTCCTTTGCATCCCTTTGCATGACACTGACATGACATACTACAGTGTTTTCCACTTACCCATCTGCTCCTTAATTTCCCTGACTTTTCTAAGCCAGCTCAAATACTAACTTTTACGAGAGGCATTTCTCCATGTGACCCCATTTGGGATTTTCTTGGCAAAGATATTGGAATGGTTTGCCATTTCCTTCTCCAACTCATTTTACAGATGAGGAACTGAAGCAAAAGGGATTAAGTGATTGGTCCAGGATTATAGGCTGCATTTCAATTCACAAAAATAAGTCTTCCTGACTTCAGACCCAGAAGTATATTTCACTACTACTTGCTCTTTCGAATTAATACAAATCTATTTCTAGATATATATTTTTTTAATTAAAAACTTTTTATTTACAAAACATATGAGTGATTTTCCTATATTGACCTTTGCAAAACTTTTTTTTTTTGTTCCAAGCTTTTCCCCTCCTTCCCCCCACCCCCCCACCCCTAGATGACAGGTAATCTAATACATGCTAAATATGTCAAATTATATGACAAATCCAATATATGTGTACTTATCTAGATATATATTTTTATATACCTAGTTATTGGTATGCTGTCTTCGCCATTAGAATTAGAATTCGCCATTTAAAAGGCCAAAACTGTTAGCAGCCTTTCTTTGTATTCCCAGTTGTTAGCAGTTTGGCACATACTAAATGATTAATAAAGGCTTGTTAACTATCTGACTATGCCCACTACACAAGACATAATTACAGACTTAGATTTGGAAGAAGGTAACAATGATGAGGTCCTTGGTACCTAGATGGGCATTAGTAGAGAAAGCCTGAAGCACAGATAGGATTATAATACTCAAAGGCACTGATGAGACCATTTCAGCCTTAAGTGGGCTTTATGTTCCTAAGAGGACTTTTGTCTAAGTGGACTTTTGATTACATTCCCACCCCAGGTGAAGGTCTCTAGAAACCCCACCTTTACTATATTATACAATCAGAAAACCAAGTTATGAGGTTAAACCCCTGAGGTTATATTTCCTTTATAAATTCCTTTTAGTATTAGCACACCATGGTGCACTCCCACCTCATGGCTTCTCCTTGATGGCATTTTCCTCCTAGTTAATTGTGAGTTGCACTAGGGAACTTGTCTTTCCCCTTGTAAACTGCTCTTTTCCTTGTCTTCTTGCTCTTAGCAGCATCAGAAAATCTTTGACCCTTGATTTGGAAGTCTATTCCTACAAATTCTTTTGGGATGACCCAAGACACCATCCTGTAACTCCAATATAGGGGTATCACCTCATACCTCATCATTTGGTGGCTAACCTCATTATTCTGATGGCCTGGTATGGGAAGAGTCTGAGTGTACCCTATAACCTAAACAGCACCTCCCATTTCTAGCCCTCTTGCAATCTTGGTAAGTTATACAGAATATCCTTTAACCATTTTGGGCACATAAACAAAGGAATCTAGTAAAGTAACATCAATAAGCAAAAATGCATTAAAACATTTCCCTGATAAGCTTGGGGCCTACCCCTCCATAAATGCATAATCAGTAGGAAGAGTGTAGGTCATATGAGGAGAGGCACATCCCTAAGGAACACCTGATCAGGGCAACAATGTTGTTGAGTATGTAGTCTTTTCCAGATATTGCTCCTCTCTGTGCTGTCAGGTTTTGCCCCCTTGGGCAATTGTGGAACTTTTGTTTTCTTTCAGTGTCACTCAGTCATTGTCTCTCCTCTTAGAATATAAGTTCAAGTGCTTAATCACTTTTGTCTGTGAATTCCTGGAACTCGGTATTATTTTGAACACAACAAATGCTTAATAAATGTTTGTTGAAAACAAAGTATCACACACTACAAAGAAAATATTTCACTATAATATTCACTATAGTTGGATAGACTAAATGTATGGGCCAAATCCAGTCCTATATGGTAGCCTAACAAACTATATTCATATTTTCCCCTATTTAGGACATGTTACTAATCCCCTACAGGTCTCTTTCTTTTATTCAATATGCCTTTATTTAAGTCCGACTATGTACAAATTCCTACCATTTGTATCCCCAGGTGTCTAGCACATAAATGAACCTAATAAATGCTTATGGATTGAGTATAAATTCCAGTCCCTGCCTAAAGACCAGCAGATAAAACTGCAAATCAACCTAATTCTAAGATTCATAATTTTTTTTTATTAGAAAGTCTACTGGGTGAGAAAGCTGATGGGATTTCTTTACAATCTTTGCTTTCTTTTCTCTCTCATTTTCAGGAATGAGGCCTGTATCTGGAAAAATGTCTCAGTAAAGGTGAAAAATATTTAGATGACCACAGAGCAATTTCCCTGGATTGTTACAAAGGTCACATTCTGAGTTAGTCTTTATCATTAATTTTCAACTAGGGCAACAATTCTTAACCTGGGATCCATTAAGTTGTGTTTTGTTTTTAAATATTCTGATAATTGCATTTTATTGGTTTTCTTTATAATCTTATGTATTTCATACATTTAAAATTAAACTTTTATAAGAATTCTTTTGGGAAGGTATCCATGGGATTCAATAGGAAGGGGTCCATTCAGGACACAAAAATATTTGATTTAGAAAGAATAAGGATTTGCAGAATTTTCTTTTCTTGATGAGCATTTCCCTGAAACGGCCCATTTGGAGCACAAGCAATAAGTTTATGGTTCTAGGAATAGAAGGAACCCCCCTCCCAGGTCATTAAGTCTAGCTCCTTTCATTTTACAGATGAAGAAACTGAGGCACAGTTTTGTGTCCAAGTCCAGTTCTATCCATGTCTACACCATATATCATGAGGCCAGAAGATCACAAGTACACAAAGACCCACACCCAAAATTCTTGCCATTAAATTAGAGCCAATTGATCCTCAACTTTCTTCCTTCTTTTCCTCCCAATCTCCCCTTCTTCAATTCATATTCTTTTGCTTCTTTGGCCCCCACTTCTCCCTCCCTCAGGTAGGCATTTCTACTCCAGTCATTCCAGGAGATATGAAAGGGAAGAAAGGGGAGGAAATGAGGCAGACTTGCAATGGCTGCTTCCCAAAACACAGAGGGGGAATTCTGTGAGGCAAGATGTCAGAACCAGCAGTAAATCATCATAACCCTCCCAAATTCTCCTCCAGACACCATAAAACAGTGCCCCAAAACAAATCCTGAAACACCTGAACCAGAAAAATACAAGGTGAAACTTTTAGCCTAAGAAACTTGGAAAACTAGTAAGAAAGAAAGATCTGCCTCACTTGGATAAAAGGGGAGCATAGTTCAGGACAGGAAGCATCCCAGCAAGCCATCAGCAAGCCCCATCCCAGCAAACCAGAAGGAGATCCTAAGTTCCAATATGGTGAACAGGCAAACACCAATACCAGAACTCCCAAATACTTCAGCATAGCTAGGGGAACTAGCAGACCCTAGATCCAAGAATCATCACATGCTTCAGTGTAGCCCCAGAGAAACAGGCATCCTTTAGTGGTCAGATCTCCCCTGCTTCAGCATAATCCTGGGCAAACAGGTAGCCTTCAGGGGCTAGACTGCCAGGTGCTTCAGTGTAGCCCAGGGGAAATGCAGATACACCCACTGGTCTCAGCACACCCCAGTCACTAGCACTAGGACCCCAGGGCAGCACCAGGTAAGCCACCAGACCCTTACATCTTCTAAGAATGCCATCTACTTCCCACCCCACCTCCTCAGTGCAGCACCAGGCCAGGGCCTGCAGCCACTGGCACAAGAAGCCTGAGATAGTGTCCCATCCACCCTAGAAGCTGAGCTCAAATGTAAAAGAAAGGAAAAAAGCCCCAAATCTAGCAAACAACAACAAAAAGAATCTGACCTTAGAAAGTTATTATGGTGATAGGGAAGTTCAAACATAAACTCAGAAGAGGACAATAATATCAAAATACTATGTACAATAATATCAAAATAATATGTGCAAAACCCCAAAGAAAAATAGGAAGTTGTCTCAAGATAAAAAGAACTCACAGAAGAGCTCATAAAGGAGATTAAAAATTATGTTGAAGAGATAGAATAAAAATCAGGAAAAGAAATGAGAATGATGCAAGAGAATTATGAAAAAAGATTTAACAGCTTGAGAAAAGAAAACCACCACTTATAAAGTAGAATTGTCTAAATGGAAAAGGAGATACAAAAATCCATCAAAGGAAACAACTCCCTAAAAAGTACAGTTGGCCAAGTGGAAAAGGAAGTACAAAAGCTAACTTAAAAGTTAGAGAAGCAGATATTGGAAGCTAATGACTCTGATACATTAATAATCATCAAACAAAATTTTTTTTAAATTAATCAAACATTCAAAAGAATGAAAAAAAAGAAGGAAATGCAAAATATCTCACTGGAAAAAAAACTGAGCTATAAAATAGATGCAGCAAAGACAATGTCCAAATTACTGAATTAATCATAATCAAAAGGAGGACCTGGACAGCATCTTTTAAGAAAATATCAAGAAAAATTGCCCTGATATCCTGGAACCAGAAGGCAAAATAGATGTTGAAAGAATTCATCAATCTCCTCAGGAAGGAGATTCCCAAAATAAAAACTCCAATGAATATTATAGCCAAATTACAGAAATATTAGGTAAAGGAAAAAATATTGCAAGTGGTGAGAAAGAAATAATTCAAATATTAGGTAGCCACAATCAGGACAAATGCAAGCAGCAATAGTAAAGGACCCACGATCATGGAACATGATATTCCAGAAGACAAAGGAGCTAGGACTACAAAGAAGAATCACCTACTCAACAAAATTAAGCAAAATACTCAAAGGGGTTTAAAAAAAAAAAAAAAAAGGTCATTCAATAAAACAGAAGGATTTCAAGTTTCGTAAGACCAGAATTGAACAAAAAAATTGACTTCCACTATTCACTACTAAGACCTAAGAGAAGAAGAGAAGCTTAAAAAGGTTTAAAAAAAAACAAGGAAAAGAAAATATAAAGAATTCAATGGTGCTGGATTGTTTACTCCCTACATGGGAAGATGATACTTGTAATTCTTAAAAATATGACCATTACTAGTACAGCTAGAAGGAATATACATACACAGAAGTTATTGGCATAAAGTGAATTTGAGGGAATGATATAAAAAATAATTAAGGAATGAGGACTACAGTGGGTATAGATAGAAGAGAGAGGTAGAATGGAGTAAATTAATTTACATCAAGAGGCAGGGGAGGGGAACATGGGAGGGTGCGCGATGGGCATCGCTTGAACCACAACCACGGAGGGTAACCGGCCTATCCCCGGTTCTAGGGCCGCCCAGAACATCTCAGTTCCAGATGGAACCAGCCTCGACCCGCCCACCCATTGCTAATACCTGCCTCCTTTAAGTACTTTAGTTCTGTCCAAGGCTCAGCCTCCTCCAATTGGTGGGTTGTGCCTAGAAGCCCACCTGGGACTGAAACCGTGCTTGCAGGTTACAAACTGGTGCGATCTTTCCCGGTCTCCTGCTAATGTAGGACTGCTGGACTTGCGAGTGAATTGGATTTAAGTGAGCAGTTGCAGAAATCTACAGCCTCAGCCTCTCTTTTTAAGAGTCATCGGAGTTCAGGGGCAAAACAAAAGTCAAGGGGACTGGCGAAGGCCAAACTCTAAGTACCCGCAGCTTCTGTGTTGCCTTGGAACAAATTGCTCTCTTGGAAGTTGGAGGGACTGCGAAGGAGTTTGGAGGGAGGGATATCCCTAACACGAGCGCGCGTATACACACGGAAACACTGTGGGTGCTGTTGCTTAACTTCTCCGTGTTCTGAGTTCCTATTGGAGACGGAAAACTTTCTACCCATGACACTTAACATACAGGATCCGGATAGAACAGTGCTGGAAGAAAAGCCTGGAGGGCCTTTAAAGTCCACCAAGGGAGACTCTGCTACTTCAAGGATATATACTACTTTTCGAATAGTTGTAAAAATATCTGCGAATTTTAAACTGAAATAGTACTTAATAATTTTTTCTTCTCTTTAAAAATTCAATTTTATTTTCTTTTCGGTTCCCTCTTTTACATCCAACAACAACAACAAAAACCTGTTAGAAACAAATTCTATAATTAGTATTGTCCAAAGGGAGAATAAAAGGGGGAAAAACAGAAGAAATATGTATTGTTTGGGGAACAAACCTCAAAATCTGAAATAGTTTTAGAAAGAAATTTATTCGTCTTTTGGTAGAAGATAACTGACCTGGAAAAGAAATGTGGCTCCAGCTTCTCCAGGATCTGCAAGGTTTACATTATTTAAGATTTAGATGAGGGTGACAGACAATGTGGTATATTAGACCCTGATTTGGTACATCTCATTGATCCTCTTCAATAAAGAAGGATGAACATTTTCAGTAGCATTGTTGCTCCGACCAGATGTTCCCTAGGTGTGAGTCCATCTTTCTATACCATACATTCTTCCCACTAGTAATGTGTGTGCATTTATGAAGGGGTATGCCCCAAGTTGATAAGGAAAATGTTTTATTGCAAATCTGCTTACTGATTTTATTTTATAATGTGTCCAAAAAGGATTAAATAATATTCTGTACAGCCAACCAAGGCTGCAGGAGGGCTGGTGGGCTACATTCTTTCAAATCTAAGTCAGGAATTGGGATGGTGATAAGAGTAGCAGTTCTAAAGATGAATTCCTAGTTTTCACTTTTTGTATAGAAAAAGATTTATCCCTGACTTGTGTCCTTTTTGGTGGTTCAGCATGATAAATGATTTTTAAAAAGATGTTATCTGCCACTTCTACATTCAGATCAATGCTCTTTTTATGTTTTAGTTCAGTATCAGTTGAAGGGACTGGAGCATTAATAAGTAATGTTCTCAGATTTATTCAAGGTTGTCTAACAAGGGAACTATGGAGGGTCTAATTTATTATTTCAATTGTTATGGGCTCACGTGGATGTAGATAGACATTTGATCTATGAGGTTATTATTGAGAAAAGAGAGAACTTCTTCTAGCTCTATTCTCTATACTTCTTCCCTTCCTGCTAATCAGCTGCTGTATCATCCTGAAGATATCTACATCCTGAGGTGCCAATATGCTGATTGATGACTGATTTTATGCCTAATAGATATAGAATACATAAAGTAAAAATAAGTCTTTATTATTTAGTTTGTCAAGTTTTCATCATTTTGATCTTTCCACCCAAAGAAATCATTTAAGATATATTTCGTTAGGAATAGGAAGGCCGCTTGAGAGTAACCAGAAAGCTTTCAGTCATAATGAGACTTAGACATTGATGAATTCCATTTCTGATATGAGGTGCTAAAATAACATTCTTTAACAAAGGGTGAGATCTGAAATATAAATGCATTAAAAATTATTCAAGTTACATTTTAAAAAATTATGCTATAGTTTCATTTTTATATTTGTGGGAAGATAAAAATTTGTGGGAGATTTAAAAAAAGAATACAAAAAAATTCCATTTAATGCATGAAAGAATAATGGAGTCTTAGAACCAGACAGAATTTTAAAATTTAGCCAGTTCAATATTCTCATTTTACAAATAAAGTATCTTGAGGCGCAGAATAAGAATACACAATGAATTAGTGGCAAAACCAGAGTTAGAACTCAAAACTTCTGGCTCTTAAGTCAGGGTCTAATATACCAAGGTGTCTTTTTGTAAAATTTCCTCAAAACTAGTGAAACTAGGTATTATTTTGAAGAATTATAAGTGAAGGCCTATATTTAGGTGCAAAAAATCAATTCTAGAAGATAGTATAAAGTATATGTAGTGTTGTCAAGTGTTGTCAAAAATCTGAATAACTACTCCCAGGTCTAGTTGACCACAAGCTTAATATGCCAATAATGTAATGTGCCTTTTTATAATTTTTCAAAGTCTAATATAACTATTGACTGTATTCATAGAAATGTAGCACCAAGTACTGTGAAATAACTTCCATCATACAGTGCACTGGCCACCTTTCCCATGCTCAGTTTGTGATGCCAAATATTTAAGAAGGACTACAACAAACTAAATTGTATTCAGGGTGGTGATCTGCATGGCAAGGAGTCTGAAAACTATCATCTGAGGAAGAGTTAAAATTAATGCAAACAGTCTGAAAAAGAAAAGACTAAATAGAGACACAAAATCTGACTTCAAACATTAAAGATGAGACATATTGTGTTATGTGTGATGAAAAAGCTAGGACCAATAAGTGGAAGTGACAAGTCTTAAATTTCAATCATAGTACCTGAAGAGTTGTGCTACAAATATGAGAAACATAATTATGTTTCTCTAACAAAGGATAAGATCTGAAAAAAAAAACATTATAGTGCAAAAAATTGCTACAATTTTATGGATTTCATTTAGAAATTATCAAACTCTTCTAGGAGCCAAGATGGTAGAGTGAGCAGGAATCACCTGAACTCTCCCATATTTACCTACAATTATAAAATAGTGCCCCAAACCAAATTCTGGAAGGACAGAGAGAAAATATATGGGATGAAATAATTTTCTCAGCCAAGAGATTTTGGCAGAAATATTCTATCTCAGATAAAAGGGGAACACAGTCTAGGTCAGACAGCATTCTGGCAAGTCAGTAACAGGCCCTGCCTCAGCAAGCCAGCAAGAAACCCTGGCCTCCAGAATGGCTCTAGGGAAGCAGACAAATTGCCAACATCAGGCTCCTTCCTGTACATAAGTGCAGAGCCAGGTAAATGGGCAAATACCAGAACAAGTTCCTACCCTTCTCATATGAATGAGCATAGCACCAAACAAGCAGCAAGACCAGCAAGACTCCAAAACAACATGGGGGTTCCCCGTGGCCCCCAGGACACTATCAATTTAGCATCAGGCAAATAGCCAGGTCCTGGAACCCCAGGGACAAGAAGCTTGGGACACTGCTGCTTCCACCACAGAACTGAGCTCAATTTGAATAGTAAGGAAAAAAAATGAAAAAGATAATGATAATTTAAAAAAAAATAACCTGACCATAGATATTATGGTGACAGAGAAGATCAAAACAAACTCAGAAGAGAATAATGTAAACAAAACAAAACTCAATGTATATGTAAAGTCTCAAAGAAAAATACTAATTGGTCTCAAGTCCCACCAAAAAACTTCTGTAAGAGCTAAATAAATAAATAAATAAATAAATAAAAATAAATAAAAAATCAATTAAGAGAGATAGATATAAGAAAAAGTGGGAACCCTGAGCAAGTCACTTAACCCCAATTGCTTCAGCAAAAAAAAAAAAGTGGAAAAGAAATGAGTGATACAAAAGACTTTTGAAAAAAGTCAACAGTTTGACAAATAAAGCACAAAAAAATGGGAAAAGAGATACAAAAACTTACTAAAGAACTTGAATTGGCCAAATGGAAAATGAGATTTTAAAAGCTAATAACTCTTTAAAAATTAGTATTGGGTGAATGGAAGCTAATGACCTTATAAGACATCAAACATCAAGCAAAAGAATGAAAAAATAGAAGGAAAAAAAAAACCGCATTGGAAAAACAATTAACTTGGAAAATAGATCCAGGAGAGAGAATTTCATTGGACTACCGAAAGACCATGATCAAATAGAGAATGTGGATGAATTTTTAAAAAACTCTCTTAATATCATAGAACCAGAGGATAAAAAATACATTAAAAGTATCCTCCAATCATCTCTAAAAAGAGATCCCAAAATGAAAACTCCCAGGAATATTTTAGCCAAATTCCAGAGCTCCCAGGTCAAGTAGAATATATTGCAAGCAGTCAGAAAAAAACAGAAAGATCAAAGAGTCATAATCAAGATTATAAGAATTTAACAATTTCTACACTAAAGGATCAGAGTGCTTAGAATATAATATTCCAAAAGGTAAAGGAACTAGGACAACAATTAAGAATCACTTATCTGATGAAACAGCATAATCCTTCAAAGAAAAAAATAAAAGGTCAATCAATTAAATAGAAGGCTTTCAAGCTTTCCAGAAGACAAGAACTAAACAAACAAAAAAAAAATCTGATTTTCAATTTCAAGACTCAAGAGAAGCATAAAAAGAAAACAGAAAACAGAAGGGATTTAATAAGACTAAATTGTTTACATCCCTACATGGAAAGTCATGCTTGTAATTAAGAAATGTATTACTATTAGTACAGTTAGAATTAGTCTATATAGAGGATGTGGGTATAAGATAACTTTAAGGAGGTGATATTAAAATTAATTTAGGAGTGAAAAAGAGAATCACACTGGTAAGGAAGGGAGAAGTAGAGTGGAGTAGATTATTTCACGTGTAGAGATGCAAAAAATATTACAATGGAGGGGAAGACAGGAGGGTGGTAGGCATTGCTTAAACCTTCCTCTCACTTGAATTGGCTCAAAAAGAAAATAACATACAAGATCAGTTGGATATAGAAAACTATCTTATTCTACAAGGAGGAAATAGAATAAAATTGAATGGGAATAGAAAAGAATAGACGTTTTTCCTTAGAAATGCATAGCCCCTACACAAAAATTTGCCATTTATTAGAACATAATAACCTCAAAAAAAATATAGGGAAAGGAGGAAAAGAAAGGGATAAATTAATAGAAGAATTAGGGGAAAGATGTATAAAAGAGGGAGGGTTCTAAAGGAGGGAGGACTGTTAGAGGGAGATGGTCATCGAAAATATAGAAAGGAAGAAATACCAAATACATTTTTTCAGATCAAAATGCAATAGGAAATACATTCAATAAGGGTAGAGAAAAGAAATATTTAAAATGAATTGGAACCTAATATCCAGCTATAAACTGGGCAAATAATTCTTAGTGATGCTATAGGAAAAATTCCTATATTAGTCAATATAGTCAAAAGTCAATGAATATTATAAAGTACCTACTATTTGTCAGGTACTCTGTGTTGGGGATAAAAAAAAAAAAGGAAAAAAGAAAGTTCTTATCCTAAAGAGCTAATGATCTACTCAGGGAAGACAAACAAAAGAAAGATGAAAAGTGTGTTTGGAAAGAAGGGGAGAAACTACTTGATTTGGGAGCGTGACAAATAAATCAGAGAAGGTCCAAAGATGGCAGCTAGGTAAGAAACCAGCATTAGAAAACTTCTAGATCCTGTGAGTCTATGAGTAAGATATCAATGAAAGAAAACTTTTATGGGTTGGAAACCTTTCTTCTATTTTTATTTTTTAAAAAGTTTGCAGGATTAGTTTTTGTTTAAAGTTTTATTTTACCTTGGCAGGGGTTCAGGGTAAGTCACATCCAGTCCAGCTTTAATAATTTCAGGTTGAGAACTTCAACTAGAACATCTTGATCAATTGACCTGAATTAATGTAACAGTATCTTTGTCACATAATAGTTAGATTATATGTAACAGAGAGGGAATATCTACATTTCAACCTGTTTCAATAACTTGCTTAAAACCAGACAGTAATGTCTCTTTTAACTGATAAAATGACAGGAATAAATAAATATTAAAAAATTAAAGATGGAATCTAGGACACAATAACAATGACCACATAAATTTTTTTGGTGCAAAAGAATATTCTTTTATAACTCAAGAGAAATCTAACATTTAAAACTTAATTGAGAGGGAAAATGTTCTTGTTGAAGGAAGATCAGCCTGAGAAATAAGTCAAGGGTTTTAATTCTATTTCTCTCTCATTTGTTAGTGTATGTCTATAGACAAGTCACTTAAATTTTGGATTTTCAATTTCCTCATTTACAAAATTGGGTTGATAATCATAATAATCATATAGAGCTGTTGGGAAGAAAAAGGAGATGTGTATGAAGCATTTTGCAAACTTTGAAGTGTTATAAAAATGTCAGATACTGATTATGATAATTCAGTATCATACATTTAGAATTGGAAGGGATGGATCTCAAAGATCAGAGTATATCATTATAGAGACATAAAAACTGGTGGTCAAAAAGGTGTCTGAGAAAGTATTCAAACCCAAGTCTTGCTGACTCCAAATTCACTAGATCATGATGCCTCTCATTTAATTTCAGGTTCAAAATAATATGTCCATACCCCATCAAGTAATGGTTAAACTGAGAAAAAAACATCATTTATGGTTAGAATCTTTAGACTTTTATGATGTTCTTTCTGAATATCAAGAGACTACTGGGTACAGTCGGAAAATAACTGGATTGAGTCAGAAAAACTGTTAAAATTCTAGTTTCAATTGATGTCTGGTAAATTTAAAAGATTTTAAAATAAAAAAGTTGGTAGAGGGAGAAAACAACATATATGCACATATTATGTGTATTTTCATCAGGAAAGATAAAAAATAGTTAATAAAATGGGGTCTATAGATATTGTGTGCTTCCCACCAGTCTTTCAGGCGAGTCTAAAAAGTCCAAACTACTTTATTGTATATTATTTGCTGTGAAAAGACCCTTCTCTTTTACAACTATATATATGGAGGAAATAAGATAGGTAAAGAGAGATAGAAGTAATACTGTATATTAAAACATACTTTTGAGAGAAAATTCAGGAATTGGAGGAAGAAAGGAAAAGAAAAGTGATAGAGAACATCTGACTGAGGGTGTATGGAGGGAGATAAAGAAGGAATTTTATCATTCCACTGTGGCAGTAATATGGAATAATAGGTTTCATTTAGAGAGGCAAAACTTCAATTAAGTTTAGAAATCCATTTGTTGCTGTTCCTATTTTGACACAGGATCTTCATTTCAAATGTTTTAACTTGCTGAACAACTTTTTAGTCAATGTTGTCCATACCTATGATTTTCAGAGTAGAGCCGGTTACTTCTTGTTCCTTCCAATTAATACAAAAGTACTAATTGTCTGGCAAAATAGTTGAGTCATTCCCTAAACATCCAAGATGCAAAAGTGAGCTGTGAAATTGTTTCCACAAACAATTCTATTGTGTTTTTAAGACAAAGAAATGAAGCTATAAGCTGGTATTATATCTTGCTTTGTAATGTTTGATAAAATGAGTTGTCCTGAGAACTTATTCTTTGGAACAGAAATGACTCTTCCATTTCTACATAAAGCAGAACAAAAGTTTCAGCAAAAGTAAACCATAGCATATTGGGAATTGGTAGTAGTTTTATTCATAATACAAAACCAGAATACCCTGGCACATTGTAGCATTTATTCTAAATTAATTTTCTGTCATGATAAGGTTGAGGTTCTTTTTTTTTTTTTAGTACACATTTCTTTATGAATCATGTTGAGAGAGAGAAATTAGAACAAAAGAGAAAAATCACAGGAGAAAAAAAAAGAAGTGAACATAGCATGTATTGATTTACATTCAAACTCCATAGTTCTTTTTCTGGATGTAGATGGCATTTTCTATCCAAGTTTATTGGTATTGCCTTGGAAGAGCTGAGGTTCTTAATCTTGAATCTGAGAACTCGTTTTTAATATTTTTTGATAACTTCATTTCACTAGAATTAGTTTCCTTTTGGGATCCTATGATTTTAATTCATTCATTTAAATACATTATTCTGAGAAATGTTCTAATAATGACTGATCCAATAAAATTGTTTGAAGAGCAGCTTTGAGTGACAAAGCCATTTTGACTATTATGAATACTCAAATTAACTACAAAGGATATACGAAGGAAGATACCATCTGAATCCAGAGAATGACCTGAAAAATAGAAGTATGTATGGAATGATTTTACATATATATATATACATATATATGTATATATACACACATGTATGTATGTATATATACACATACATCTCTAGGGCAGGAGAGTGGGAGGAGGAAAAATTACATGTTAACTTATATGTTTAAAATATCAGTTTGAACACTTGTTCATTATTTTCACAAAGAAAGATTGTCTTCTTATTAATTACTTTGAAATTAAGTGGCTTAAAAGGTCATTTTTACCTTCTAATATTCTCTGAGCTGATGCCAGAAATAAGGCCATTCCCATATCTGTAGTACTGTTAGTAACAGCATGTGGAGTATTATCCAATTTCACACCAAAGATAGCAATCATGTTCAGGCCCAGATGATCCAGGCCTGTTCCCAAGTTTACAGCAATCTTCAAATTAGGTACTCTGCAAGAGCTCCTGTTCAGTGTGTAGTTTCCCTTCCCATACATACATTGCTTGTATCTTTTGACAGAAATTTATTTTGTTTTCAAGAAATTCTTGTGTGGTGATAAGATTAAAATATTTCTTAAGATCTGCTACATGATCTTCATTCACACTATATGTGGTCCTTCAAAATCATTTATCAAAACACAAGGTAATTTTTGATGTTGCATGATCTGTGAAGAAAAATAAAGGGTTTCTGTAGTAAAGAGGAAAAAAATCTTTGGGAATATGGAGTGTATTCTTTAGTCAATCATTAACTTCCTGAAATACAATAAGAATGAAATAGGGTTGTTTGAAGCTTTTGGGAAAATTTAGCTCACAAGTCCTAGGAGCTCTTATAAACATAGGTGATATTTCTCTTTAATTCTCCACCCCCCCTTAACCATTCTTTGTTTTAAAATAAATAATAATAATAACTGTGCCATATATGTATGTATTTTTATATATACATAGATATGACTGACTGTGTCAAACACTGTGCTAAGCCCATTGCAATGATTTCATTTGGTTCACACCACAATCTTGGGAGGTAGATACCATTATTATCCCCATTTTACAGATGAAGAAACTGAGGCAAACAAAGATCAAGTGATTTGCTCAAGTTTACACAGCTAGTAAATACCTGAGACCAGAAATTGAATTGGAATCTTTCTGACTCTAGGCTCAGTACCACTGAACTGCTATAGAAATCAACATCATTTTCTATATTTGCTATAAATATCAACATCATAATTTCCATTTAAAGTAACTGTAACATATATAAACTACTTGTGACTCTAGCTATTAAAATACAGCCAAGAACTATGGGAATAAAACTACAAAATATCATTTAGAAGGAAAAGGCCAAACCTAAACAATTGAAGAAAAACAATTGGCAGGGCAAATAAATATAATAAAAATATTACCTGAATATATTTATTTAGGACCATGCCAGTCAAATTAACAAAAGATTACTTTATAAAACTAGAAAGATAATGAGGAAATTTGGCTAGAGAAGGTATTGGAAAACTACCTGCCAAATAGATCTATCTCACTGCAAGTTTTTGTAAGACTTCAAGAAAAGTTTTATTGTATTTTTAAAATAAAAACCATTCTAACATCTAATAAATTAGGTGAAGTGAATTTTGCCCTTGGGCCACAGTTTGCTGATCCTACAGCTGGAGGAAAAATGGTAAAAAAAAAATCCCAAGAAAAAATAAGAAAAGCAAGATGAAGTAATATAGTCTAGCAGTATCAACTTCAACTTATGCTAAAAATATTAACCAGTAAAAAGATTTGATAGTAATTAGAAAATAAAGAGGTTGATTATAAATAATATAAAAAATAAAGAGGTTGAAAAGAAAGAATGGAAGAGATTAGGTATGCCAATTTACTGAGGCAAAACAATACAATAACATAATATTATATAAAGTCAAGTTACTTAATAAGTACTTGTTTAACAATTGCTGAGATTAATGGAAAGCAATATGATAGATACTGAGTATAGTCCAACATTATATATAAATCAGGAACTAATTCAAGTTTATAAATCATTTTCCAAAATGGCTGAACCAATTAATTTTAGATTTCTAGTTAGAAAAAAATTTCTTAACAAAACAAGGGATAGAGATGAGCATAAAAGAGAACATAAGCAATTTTTTCTATCAAGTTCTATCAAGAATGAAAAATATGCCTACTCTTCTGAAGTTCTAATAATTATCATTTCATCTTTTTGGTCATCATTGTCAATCTGATTGGTGGTAGATTGAATCTTGAAATTGCTTTAATTTGTATGTCTCTGATTTATAATGATTTGGGACATTTTTTTTTGTAAAGTTGTTCATAGTTTGTATTTTTTCCTTGAGGACAGCCCATTCATATTTTTTGTCAGTTGGTAAATGGCTTTTATTTTTATAACTATACTCAAAAAATCACTAAAATGTAACTAGATCTTTTAACCTAGCAATAACACTAATAGACCCATACTCCAAAGGAATCACAGAAAGAGGAAATGTCTTACTCACACATACAAAAATGTCTATAGCAGCTCTTTTTGTCCCTAACAGATAAATAGCAAAAGATAGGAATGAAGTTCTCAAAAGAAGAAAAGTAAGCTATCAATAACAATATGAAAAAATACCTCAAATTGATAAAAAAAGTTAAGGTTAATGCAACAATAAGCTTATATCTAAAGAAGGAAATATGTACATATTTCCATATGTACAAAATTGTTCAAAATAGTAATTTTTTAAAGAACTAGAAGTCAGGGCGGCTACGTGGTGCAGTGGACAGAGCACCAGCCCCGAAGAGAAGAAAACTTGAAGACCTGAAGACTCTAGTTCAAATCCGACTTTGGTCACTGGATACTCTACACTTTGTAATTGGGTGACCCTGGCAATAAATAAATAAATAATAGTTGTTTTTTTTTTTTTTTTTTAAAGAACTAGAAGTCAACGAGTGCCAATTGTAGAATGACTGAAGAAATTATGATTTAAAAAGTTAATGTAATACCATAAGAAATAATGAAAGAGATGGTTTTAGAACAATTTAGGAAGACTTAAATAGATTCAGAGTGAAATAAATGGAAGAATGAGAAAAATTTATACAATAAGAACAATATCATAAAGAAGGACAACTTAGGAAGATTTAAGAACTCTGATCAATAAAATAATCAACAATAAATTCAAAGAGCTAATTATGAAGTATGCTATTCTTCTCCTAAAAAAAAGGACATAATGGCCTCAAAAAGCAGAATAAGGAACAACTAAAGACATTTTTAGCAAAAGACAATGACATTTGTTTTGCTCCAATATGAATACTTGTATAAGTTTTATTGCAGACCTTTTTCTATTGGCACAAATTTAAAAGTTAAAAATTCAAGTATGTTAATCAATTAAGAAAAAAACCAAAACCTGTTCCAATTTCTCCCCCTTCTCCCCACCCTCTCCCCTAGATAGCAAGTAATCCAATATATGTTAAACATGGTAAAAATATATGTTAAATCCAGTGTAGGCACAATTATCTTGCTGCACAAGAAAAATCAAATCAAAAAGTAAAAAGAAAAATGAGAAAGAAAATAAAATTCAGGCAAACCACAACAAAAAGAATGAAAATAGAAATACTGCTGGGTCAAAGGGTATGCACAGGTTGATAACTTTTTGAGCATAGTTCCAAATTGCTCTCCAGAATGGTTGGATCCGTTCACAACTCCACCAACAATGTATCAGTGTCCCAGTTTTCCCACATCACCTCCAACATTCATCATTATCTTTTTCTGTCATCTTAGTCAATCTGAGAAGTAGTGGTGTGGGATCTAATTCTGACCAGCAGAATATGTGTCATATGAGACAACGCATAGATACAAGGACATGAGAGATAACTGAATGTCAGTGAAAACCTATGATTTATTCCATCCCTATACAGAATATAAATGTTTTCAAAGCACAACTGGGTTTTAAAAAAAAAGTATACATTCCTTTGCAAGCAATACCTGCGTCTGTAACTATGTTTTATGACTTCCAGCATAGTCTGGGTCACATGCATTCCAGTGAGGCTGCTAGCTCAACTGAGAAGTAAGATAACAGTAAAGACTGATCTGCATCTCCTTAACTCTGTAACATACAGCTGCAGAGGCTTGTGAGGACCAATCTGCCTTTTTGTGCAACTCCCTGTTGGCCCTTTACAGGCTTTCTGGATTTCATACTATGCTTGGTCCTCAACAAAAAGTATTTTATATGTGTTCATACAGTTCCTAGGTTTGTCTTGGCAGATAGACTCCCGAATATTTTATATTTTCTATACTTGTTTTAAATGGAATTTCTCTTTCTATTTCTTGCTGCTGGGCTTTGTTGGTAATTTATGAGAAATGCTGATGATTTGTATGGGTTTATTTTATATCCTGCAACTCTGCTAAAGTTGTTAATTGCTTCAAACAGTTTATTAATTGATTTTGTAAATATGTCATTATATCATTTGCAATGAGTTATAATTTTGTTATTTTTTGACTATTCTATTCCTTCCAATTTATTTTCTTCTCTTATTGCTAACCCTAACATTTCTGGCACAATATTGAATAATAATGATGATAATAGACATCCCTGTTTCACTCCTACTTTTATTGCTTAACATTTTAAGAAAAACTCTCTATTCCTAGGTTCTCAGGTATTTTTAAATGGGTGTTGTATTTTCCCAAAAGTTTGTTCTATATCTGTTGAGATAATCATATGATTTCTATTGGTTTTGATTGAGCAATTATGATGTAGTCTGTTATGTTGACAATTTTTCTAATATTGAACCAGCCCTGCATTCCTGATATAAATCCCATTTTGCCCTAGTATCTTGTATTCGTGATAAACTGCTATAATCTCTTTGCTAATATTTTCTTCTTATTATTATTTTTATTAAAACTTTTCATTTGTAAAACATATGTATAGGTAATTCTTCAACACTGACCATTACAAAGCTTTCTGTTACAAATTTTTCCCCCCTACTCCCCACCCCTCCCCTAGATGGCAGGAAATGTTAATTATGTTAAAATACTTGACAAATCGAATATATGTATACATATTCCCATACTTATCATTGTTGTGCAAAAAAAAATCGTATCTCCAAAAATAAATTTGAGAAAGGAAACACAATGCAAGCAAACATCAATAGAGAGCATGAAAATATTATGTTGTGGTCCACATTTCATATCCCTCTCTCTGGGTGTATATGGCTTTCTTCACTGAACAATTGGAACTGGTTTGAAACATTTCATTGTTGAAGAGAACCATGTCCATCAGAATTGATCATCATATAGTATCATTGTTGCTGTGTATAATAGTCTCCTGGTTCTGCTCATTTTGCTCAGCATCCATCCATGCAAGTCTCTCCAGGCCTCTCTGAAATCATCCCGCTGGTTGTTTCTTATAGAAGAATAATATTCCATAACAGCTAATATTTTAATATTTTTGTATCAACAAAAAAGAGGGGAAAAGACCCACATGTGCAAAAATGTTTATAGAAGCCATTTTTTGTGGTGGAAAGGAATTGGAAATTGAATGGATGCCTGTAAGTTGAGGAATGGCTTAATAAGTTGTGATATTTGAATTAGTGGAACACTATTGTTCTATAAGAAATGATGAGCAGGCTCATTTCAGAAAAGCCTGGAAAGATTTACATGAACTGATGCTGGATGAAGTGAGCACAACCAGAACTGGACACAATAACATCATGATTATATGATGATCAATGATGATATATTTAGCTCTTTTCAGTAATACAGTGATCCAATACAATTCCAATAGACCTGGGACGAAAAATGCCATCTATACACAGAAAAAGAACTATAGAGACTGAATATGGATCAAAGCATACTACTTTCAGTTGCTTTTTTTCTTTCTTGTTGTTTTCCCCTTTTCTTTTGATTTTTCTTTCACAATATGAAAAATAAAAAATATGTTTAAAATGATTGTACATGTATAATCTATATCAGATTTCTTGTTGTCTTGGAAATGGAAGAAGTAAGGAAGAGAAAAATTTGGAACTTAAAATCTTACAAAAGCGAAAGTTGAAAACTATTTTTATATGTAATTGGAAAAAATAAAATAATATTAAGTGAAAAATGATTTTTGCATCAATATTCATTAGGGAAATTATTCTATAATTTTCTTCCTCTGTGTTGACTTTTCCAGGTTTAAGAATCAGCACCAAATTTGTGTCATAAAAGAAATTTGGTAGGATTCCTTCTTTATCTATTTTTCTAATAGTTTGTATAATGCTAGAATTGTTATTTAAAATTTTGATAGAATTCACTTGTACATCCATCTGGCCATGGAGATTTTTTATTAGGGAGTTCATTGATATTTACTTCAATTTATTTTTTTTTTGAAATGGAGTTATTTTAACTGTTCCTCTTCTGTTAATCTAGGCAATTTATATTTTTTAAATATTAATTCATTTCAATTAGATGTCAGATTGGCATACAGTTGGGCAAAAGACCTCCTAATTATTTCTTTTTTTTGTGAAAATGTAATTAACTTTATTTTTTAAATCAGAGAATGAGACTTATAATTTGATCTTACTGATTTCTTTTTTTTCCTCATTTTTTTAATTAAAGCTTTTTATTTGTATAACATATGTATGGGTAGTTCCCCAGCATTGATCTTTACAAAGCTTTCCATTACAAATTTTACCTCCAGTCCCCTCCCCTCCCCTAGATGGCAGGAAGTCCACTACATGTTAATAATGTTGAAATGCTTGAGAAGTTATGTAAGAAAAATCCTATCTACAAGAAAAAAAAAAAGAATCAGAGAAAGGCAACACAGTGCAAGCAAATGTCAATAGAGATCATGAAAATGTCACATTGTGGTCCATATTTCATATCCCTCTCTCTGGGTGTATATGGTTTTCTTCAGTGAACAATTGGAACTGGTTTGAGACAATTCTTTGTTGCAGAGAGCCAGGTCCATCAGAATTGATCATGTAATACTGTTGTTGCTGTGTATGATGATCTCCTGGTTCTGCTCGTTTCACTCAGCATCAGTTCATGCAAGTCCCTCCAGGCCTCTGTAAAATCGTCCTGCTAGTCGTTTCTTACAGAGCAATAATATTCCATAACATTCATATACCATAATTTATTCAGCCACTCTCCAATTGATGGGCATCCCCTCAGTTTCCAGTTTCTAGCCACTACAAAAAGGGCTGCCACAAACATTCTTGCACATGTGGGTCCCTTTCCCTCCTCTAAGATCTCTTTGGGATATAGGCCCAG